>JAHZNE010008277.1:0-11347 GCA_027744055.1 Callyntrura sp. NNG-2020
CATCTTCGAACTCGTCCGAGGTATTGGCCATATGTATCGTTCAGCGAAAACAGAATTTTAAAATTCGTTCTCGTTTACGAGTTGTCGTGGTGACGGACGGACGGACGGAAGGACTGGGTTAACAGACACTCACTACGATTCCAATAAAGTACACTAAAGTGCACCTTAATAATGATCATGTCAATCAACTGCTATTTATTATAGCAGGCTTATCGAAATATAATATGCAAGCCATATTGTACATATTTCATGACACGCATACACGAATATAATGGCATGACACGTAGCGTAGCATTGTACCCCAAACCGTTGGAATAAAAAATAAATAAATCAATACCAGCCTCATTAATGAGGTGTACACCTGGTGTACATAAATTTGAAAGAACTCGAGCATTTCACTATTTCACATAGAAGTTATAGTAGGAATAAACATACACATACATGCGCACATAAACGACAAGATCGTGTAAAGTAGTTTACGCTACTTATTAGTGACATCTTTTCCGTGACTCCAACTATTATAATAGTCTTAAAATCGGTGATGAGAATAGAATCACAATAGTTAACCTTCCATAATCTCCGGGTTAAATGATTACAATGTTTTTATGCAAATACTTTTATTTATAAATGATGGCTAGTAATAAAATGAGAAAAATATGATAAATTATCAATATTGTGACGAATCGTAAACTTTTATACTGAAGCTTATTGTCGCTTTTGTGTTATTTTATTATTGTTTTACTTCACAATTATGACAGCTCATTATGAGGGAAGCCAAATTAACCGAAAGAACCAAATAATTGGCACTCAACAAAATTAAAGGATGCCTTTTACCCGAAATGCAAAGTCAAGTACTAAATATGAAAACATTTTGTTTGTGTTTCAAGAGCAATTTTTTATTTTAATTAGCCGATTCAACAAAGGACATTATTAATGAAAAGTATAAATGAACACCGTATAAAGATCACAGTTGAAACTTATTTAAAGTAGCATCACAATTTGGTTAGCAATGAAATATATTCCGAGAAAAATTTAATTTTTAAGCTCATTTAAATTTTGAAATCTGCTAATATTGTCAGCAAAAGGTAATTAAACTGTTTAGAATTTAGTGAAAAAAATATAATATTTGAATTTTAAAAATCCAAAGGTAGAACATCGACATCGAAATATTTTTTTTCTGTGAATTAAAAAGTTCCTGATTTAAATTTAGTTACCAAATTATAAACCCCGGATATAAATTTTCAATCCCAGATTGCAGATTTAGAAGCTTGCAAAGTAATTAATTTTGTTATCTTTTTGATAAAATATCTAATCTTTTCCTTTACGAAAATAAGCAAGCTTGCGTTTCTTACTAAAATAAATCAAATTAATTTTGAGTGGATTTTCAATTGGGAAATGGATCAATTCTATTGAAGAAAAATGACTAGCCTACGTGTAATTGTTTTTTGTGCAATTTAAAAAATATTTAAGTCCAATTATTAACCAATGTTCTATTGTGCTGCTCCACGTAAAGTGCAGTATTGTTGTGAATTGAATAATTTTAAAAATAAATTTGGAAAATCGGATCGGTCAAATTTTTAAAAAGTGCAGTTGTTGTGAATGGTGCTGGTGAAAGACAATTTTCAGACGCCAATTAGACCTGCGGGCGGAGTGACTAATAAATTTGCAATTGTAGTTTGACTGTGGGGGGTCCTAGCCCATGAGACCATATCCAAGTCCTACGCCGCCTGGATACATTCCAGTCATACCCAAACCTAAAAAATGATGATAAAAAATTAATTAAAGTGGTCCCATTTAAAATTTATCAGGAGTTTTGGAGTATTTAATATAACCACATTGACTTACTCTTAACTCCGAATCCGAACGTTGGGATAGCATGGGAAACGGAATGGGTTGCGACAGAGTGAACGCCTTGGTGACCTCCCATCAATCCATAACCCAACCCGTACGCTCCCATATGGGGAGTGACCATGCTAACGTGATGATTTTCGGACACAATCGCACTGTCGAGGGGCTTGGCTACAGCGACCGCAGCGAGGGCAAGGACTAGAAGTGCGGTTTTGGCCATTGTAAAAAAAATTTTGATTCTTTTTGAAAAAAGAAAATTACTGCCAATTTTAGATAGTGGTGTAAATGAGCGGTGTGCAAGGTGCGAACTGATGCTGATTTCCAGTGGCGCTACCATTCTTATTTATACTGGGGAGATAAAAGGGAATCCAATACCCATACCGCACCGCCATGGCTTGGCAGATGGTTCTTGTCTGCTAAAAAGATAAGTTCACATTTGCAAGACGCAAATATAGCGGGTTTAAAATGTTATCGTGAAACACGGAACTTGCGCTAAACATTGTAATCTTTCTGTCTTGATAATGCGATGCGATGAATGCGTGTATTCACTGATTTTTCAAATAACCTGAAAACCCGATAATTACTAACAAAACTGCTTCCTTCTTTCAATTTTAATTGCGATTCCTACAAACTTTCCAAATTAGAAAACCACATTTTATTCCTGCTTTAATGTTGTAGCGCGATAAACATGAAAAACACATCATATTGGTCAATAAGCTCCCCGTCAAAACACATGCATTGGAGCGTGTATCGTGTAAAAATTGTGAACACGCCATTTTAAAATATGCAGCAAATTCTGAATTAGCCTCGTCTCTAATTAATTAGTACGTACAACAATACCGAAAGAGAGCAAAGATATCCCTTTCTGTGCTAGAATCAAAGATGCCACACAACTTGTTACTAATTTAGATAGCCCCATGTAAACCTCTCTCTCTCTCTCTCTCTCCTCTTGTTATTCCAACTTGCCAATTTTCTCACGCTTCAGTAAACAAACCACAAAAAAATGCAACAACACAGAAATTTCCAAGTTGTTGTTGAACTTTTTTTTCTGCTTGCGTATAATAAAGTGATTACATAAAACCCTATTTACTTGAATTTATCATCTTCATTTTTTAGATACCGTCAACTACACAATTGTACGTATACGCCGCAGTGAGCTGGCGTTGGCACAGCGCCACAAGGCTGAGTACTACAAAACTCACTGCTGGTAACACGATAAGCTGAATAAGCTCACGGGTAGCATTATCATACCTCATACCTAATTACTAATCACTGTCTAGTAGATGGTTATGGTCAATAGGAATATGTAGCTGATTTATATCGCAATAGGTAAGCAGTTCTAGGAAAAAAGCTGTCCAGTTTCAATTTTTTATTTTTTAAACTTAAGCCGCAGTAATGCGTAATATTTGTATATTTAGGCGCTATAAAGTCGCTACTTTTCTACGCATCTTCCAACAGTATCTTCGCATAATCAGAATCATTTTTAATCAGCACAGCATTTGAATAGAACACAATTAGCATGGTACGTGATCATGTCATGGACATGACTTCCGCGTAGCTCTGAGTTGTTGCAAGCCCTATTAAACCCACGGAATGATGTGCCTGTACAGCAATTAAAAATTTATGTGCATCACCGCATCGGTATTATCTAATGCGTCAAGCGCGCGCACATACACTTGTTACGTTACTGTAAAATTCGACTTTTAACGTGTGGTGGTGAGAACGAAACCTAATTAACGGTGCTGCTAGTAAACGCATACCTACCTCCATAAAAAGATATATACTACTGACATTGGTTATCTAATATACGCACCTTGTTGCTTGAGTGTGAACTCTGAACCGTGAAGTAGGAACACCAACAAACAGTCAGGCAGTATAAGAACAACGCTGGTTTCGTTACTTCAATTTTGAATTATTAAAATAAAATAAAAAATAACGAAAATTACAACGTTGTTAACAAGATAAGTGGAGTATCTTGTGAATCCACATCTCCCGTCATATCACGTTATGAAACGTAGTTTTACGAAACAAAGAAAATGCTTTCAGTTGACTAGGTTCGGGAAGTTTACAACCGTAAATTTCATAACTGGCCAATCTTGTATCCATCAGCATCGGTTCAAGGCTGGATGAAACTGGACATGACGTGTAACTGTCATAATTATACGTACAATATACGATCTAACGTATATATCTGTGTACTTCACTTTAATGCGACTACTAATTGCCGCTCTCTGTCTGTTATGATCACAAACTGGAAAGTTTAAAAAAAAATTTTTTTTTAAGTGAGTTTCGAATGCTCCAGAATGGTGTTCAGTGAGAAGACGACGTGGACCTGCGATACAAGTAGGAAATTGCAGACTGGTTTATTTTGCCTGGGAATTTCTTTAGATTATCTGATGCGGAAACTTCGTTACAAATGAAGGGAGTTTGACTCACGCTCCTTGTCGAGAGTAAATACCCAGCGGTTTGATGATTGATGATGATGGCGTTCATGAGGGAATGATGTAATAATAAATTGGTGTTATGCAATGAGTAGTTTTAAGAGCGTCGATACGTCATTAAACGCCCAATTTGAAGCCTCTGGAGTAAAAGTATTTACGTTTCAGGTACCTCCAGTTACGCTACTGTTTGTTGTTGTTGTTGTTGTTGTTTTGGTATTCATGCTAAGAGCTGGGTCCCGTCACGGTTACATTTGGTCGGATAGTATTGTCCTGTTATAACGTGACCACGTGGAGGTGGTGAGAAAAATAGCTGTTGTTCGCTTCACTTTCCGGGTTTAAAAAACTGGTATTAGTCCCGTAAGATCGTACAAGGACAGTATTGTCCTGTTATAACGTGACCACGTGGAGGTGGTGAGAAAAATAGCTGTTGTTCGCTTCACTTTCCGGGTTTAAAAAACTGGTATTAGTCCCGTACGATCGTACAAACGTAATTGTACGATATTTGAGGGGGTTTACGGTACTATTTAAACCGAAGCATTTTCTGTGAAAAAGCATCAGTTCAGTTCCAGTCACTGTCATCAACTACTTCACCTTACCTTCAGCCTATCAACAACAAGAATTCCATTCTTGCCAGAATTACAAATTTTCCAGAAACGATTTCAGTTTCCATTTTCTTTGAAAATCATGGCCAAGATCGCCTTCCTTCTTCTCGCCCTTGCTGCACGTTGCTGCTGCTAAGCCCTATGGAGGAGCTATCGTCCAAAACCACGCTGTAAGCTCCTCCATGGTCAGTCCTCACTATGGGGGGATTGGTTACGGGATGTTAGGCTACCCAGGACTTCACGGTGGTGGTGTTGGACACACCATTGCTACTCAATCTGTGGCCCATACTGTACCACACTACGGAATGGGACTTATGGGAATTAAAGGTAACAATCTCAAATCAAGTCAATCTAACATACACTGTACTGTGTATTCACTTTGAATTGTTTCGATAATATTTTTTATTTGTGACCCCCAGGACTCGGATATGGAATGGGTTATCCAGGATACGGCTACGGTCTTATGGGCTAAGCCACTTTTTAACGTAATCAGCACCTTCGCACTGCACCTTTTTAAATCAGGAACAATCAGGACCTCCAACTTTTGCAGCACCAATCCGATCCGTACAAATTCCACTAAATTTGAATCACACCAACTTCCATTGAGCCTCAACTAACAAAAAGTTTCAGATTGGCTGTTTTTTTAACCAAATTTTGTTTTAATCAGCACAAAAAGTAGACTAAGTATCAAATTATTCGACCTTCCAAATTTTTCCATTGTTGCCCCAAAATTTCCAAATTTACTGCACTTACCTTCCACTATTTCACATATTCCATATTACCTGCTAGTACAGTATATAGTACACTCCTTCAACCAAAAGGCTCTTCTAACAAATGCATGTTCTGATATAACTTATATTTTTTTATACTGACTCTTTTATATGTCTTAACTACTTAATAAACTTGATACCTTTTGAAACTCCACATAATCAAAGTATAACTTCACTTNAATGCATGTTCTGATATAACTTATATTTTTTTATACTGACTCTTTTATATGTCTTAACTACTTAATAAACTTGATACCTTTTGAAACTCCACATAATCAAAGTATACCTCACTTTATCATTTTCACATTTTTCATTCCTGCATACTTCATTCTTGCAGTCATGAAATTGCCCGCGGATATGGCATATTGTCGTACTCGGTATTTTGGTAGAGTACCCCATCCAAAAATCTGATATTTCATCATTTTTCTATAGAAATGTGCAAAATTGGAATTTACTATTATGCAATTTATTTATGAAGCAACAAAGATTTTATTGATAAGGGACATGAGATGACCTCTCCTTCAAGAGCTGAAGTTGTTTAGATTTCTCATTATTTCCATAATTAAACTTTCACGCTTGATAACAATCATAGCGCTCCCCCTATTATGTCTACCTTAAATCAATCCCCTTTAACCAAAATTCTTGCGACTGACACTCCCGCCCACGCTACCGCTGAAGCAGACCATGTTATCAACAACGTCCCCTCCGCCAGTGTTCTCACCTCCGCTCAAATCTCCATATACCAAGGTCAAACCTCCAGCAGCCTTAGCGCATTGCCAAAACAAACAAAATATTTCAAGGAAGCTGTCCCTGTGGACGACTACGGCCCACCGCTCCTCATCCGCGAAACCATCTTTACTCACAAACATCTCCGCCATCGAATCCGAGACTTGGAAAAGGTAAACATCAACAACGACCAGATCATCCTCTTTTTTGTTGGAACCCCGGACAAAAACGGACGCAGTTGGCACGCAGACAGTAATCTCGTCGAGCGAGCGGTTAATTTCTTGCTAAAGAAGTTACAAGTGGGCGGGTTCCTCCTCAAAGTTCACGTCGGCACGAGGAGTGAATGGTTGGACACGGACAATGTCTACCGGAAGGATCCCAAGATCGAGATTATGAACATTCCTACTTTGTGGGTCTGGGGCAGTGCAAAACGAATCTTTGGCAAACGGTGCTTTGACTTGGAGAGTATTTACCTTTTACTAAAAGACTAAAAAGTACTGTCGTTTCAAATTCTTTCAGTGAAAATATAAACAACGCCTTGAAACAAACCCATCTTTGCATTTTCTTCATTATGTTACCGTAAACGAGTTAAAAACAGTTCATTTCCCTTACCATTCCTGGTAAACTTTCCTCTGCTTCGTCTCAACTAAAGGTCAACTTCAGCTCCCATCCATCCCAAGAAAATTGAATGCTGACACTGACGAATGGTATAACCGGTTGTTATTAGCGAGAATTAACCTTTCAGTCAGTACTTTACTGCAGTTAAAGTACTGTTGATTGGTATTACCACCTTCATTTTTTCTTCATCCTCTGATTAGTGAAAGTTTATCACCGGAAATTACCCGTGCAGAATTACCACAGAGAGGGGCATATAATGGGGGATGGTGTGCAGAACGCTACGAGGGAGATGAAGACACATCGGCGTAATAATTATAGTGTGGTCACACGATCCTCTTGTTATTATTATTATTATTATTGTGTGAGGGTGAGGATGCAGCAAGAGGCAGAAAAAAATGACGAGAACGAGAAGACAATGTCATTGTCATTCTAAAAATATCTCTCTTCTCACAGCGGACTCGTGTTTCTTTTGTGGAGATAAAATCTCGTCATTTGAGTAAACACAGCAAGTTGAGCCGCGGCTGCTGCAGTGCCGTGGTACAAATACAATTAAAAAGCGAAAGGTAAAAATTTTGTCGTACGATAAATTACAGGAATGCATCGATAAGATTAAGATAATGAGGGAGCTTGTGCGCTGCTGCTGACGCGGCGCGGCAATTTATGCTGGCTATTATTATTTGTAGTCGTAGTCGTAACCCACCCACGTGTTGTAGTGTGGGGGTAAGCTTCAAGTGAGACAGTATTGTAAGGGAAGGGAACAAGTAGGTATTGTGGGGACTATTAAGTTACAGTTGGTATTAAATGAAGAAAAAAACAGACAGAGAAATAAAACTACCCTTTGACTGTTTGTGATTGTGTATTGCTGTATTGTTACTGCATTATTGGCTTTTACGACGACACATCAAGTAGATAATGATGGGGCTCTATGATAAGCGTAAAGGTGAAGGTCTTCTACGGTTAGGAAACCAAAGAGGGACTGTAATGGAAGGGATTGTCACATTTTTTTTCGGTGGCAATATATGTGAAGCTTGCTCGGGTGTGAATGAGCTATGGGTTTGATAAACAACAAGGATTATTGACGACAGAAAATTATAAATAGTCTGCTATATTACTGGGGTATCGGAAAACGTTATCAGAGAGGAATGAATGGCAGTACTGTGAAATTAAGATTTACTTTCACAGAGCCATCAACCAGGTATTTTAATTGTGTGCTTTACTACAGTATCACAATCCGCCGAAGGTTATGATTTCATAAAGGAGATTGTAGAAATTCCTGAAAAATGCTGATTTTTTTTTTAATTTAAGGAGACAACAGAGAGAAATTTTCTAGTTAGGGAAATCAAGATGGCGATTCTCGATTTTCATTCAAACTGAAAACAAAATTTATTTTGCATTTCATGCGTACCTAAGTAGCTTAGTTTATGTCACGCACCTCCATACCATACATGAATGAATTTAAATACAGGCAACTTTTAACGTGCAAAAATAACTCTAGTTAAAAACAAAAACAACCATCCAATTAGAGCAGGTCAGTGATAGAGAACGTGATACCGTAAAACGTAAAAGTGACTCAATTCCAATCAGTATGAGAGAAACACGCATATTTGTATGATATTTGTATTTTCACAGAAACATTAAGATACTCTTTGGAAAAATCGTCCTGTAAATAAAGACATTCACTTTTTTCAGTATATACAACTTAAATGCACATGTATTTACGAAACGTGCAACAAAATTGTGATTTTTACTGTACAACTTACTTTTATGCTTAACGTGATATTGCAATTAATCAATACAGCACGCTTCAGCATGAATCATGTAATGATGATGTGCCCCTTTATATTTTGTTGTGAAGCTTTATTGAAATGAGGCATTTTAAACAGTTTTGTGACACGTTGACTCAAGCCATTACTGTGTACCTAGATGTAATCAAGTATGGCGTCAAATGAAGTCACGTACATAAAGGAGTTAGAGTGAGTCTTGAACGAATTAATTTTCTTGTAAAATCAGTTTGTACTGTTGTGATATTAATACCATCAGCCATCAACCATCCACAAACACAATAAATAAAAAATCCAATTAAAACTATTTTTGTATTGGTGCAATTTGCATTTAAATAAATAACTTGAGCAGCTATATAGATCCTCGCTAAATTGCCAAGTACTTTTTTGTCTTCGCCTTTTCTGTTTACTTCACTTCTAGCCTCTATTCTCTCTTCATTTCGAACAGCGTACCTCTCCACCAGCTATAATACACTTATCAAAACTTTTGTTTTGTTTCATATTCTGGGAAAATATCACGATTAGTTTACACACACCCTCGTCATTCATCATCAGTCATCACCACCATTACCATTACCTAGTCTCGTATCAACTTTTAGCTGGGGTGTAAAGACGCAGCTCTGAATGACGTATTCCCCGTTAGCGTATTTTTAAAAACTCAGGTTATTGAAGGCATCATAATAAAAAGCATGCATTCAATTAAAAAATAAAATGCCTACAACAACCGCTGTAGCTTACTCGGTGTTCGCTAGACTGACCTAGTTTTCCCTTTCAATACCATACACTACTACAGAGTAGCTTTTTAAATATTTTTCCTGGGTTTCTTTAAAACTCTAGCGATTGTCGTACACTAAGCATATATTAATTCCATGCTATCATGCATGCAATTCTGCAAGGATGAATCAATGACCGAGCAAACCTGATGAAGAAGTACGTTCAAAAGACAATTTTGTAAATATGGTGGTACGTACGTATAGTGCATTGTACATTGTTGTGTGTCGTGTAGGTATGAACGAAGAAGGCGGGGGTGGAGGAAGGAACTTAAAATGCGAGGAATTGTAGTAACACCACCACCATCACCGGTAGTGACGATAGAATTGTAGTTTATAATATGACTACTAATAATATAATGTGATATGATTATGAGGGGGCGAGGATAATGCAATTTAAAAAGAGCAAACGAGAGGAAAAGTTTGCTGTTGCAATGAAATGAAATTGTTTTTTTTTCTCTCTCTCTTCGACATTTTACAGTGTACTTTCATGCATGCTTTTTCTGCACGAAATAGAAACAGAGTCGCTTTCATTTTCATTTGAACTGCCAAGTGACACGGGAGTAGAGGAAAATGGTACTCATTCTTCGTCGTGTCATGGTCATGGCCATGTCATCATCCTTGTTAAAGAGATTACAACAAGGAAGAAGTTATTTGCCGCAAAATCGTCGTCATCATGATGACCATCGTCCAACTTGTCTTGACCTTTGACGACAAGATAACGGACATAGACAAAAATCCCCGTGGTGGTGACGGTTTCTACTGAGTTTTTTTTATGTGGACAAAGACTAGTGACTATTGTGAAACGTGAAAATGAAGTGCTTTAAATTATCAAAAAGGTTTGGAGTGCTCCTGCTCCTGTTTATATTTTGTGGGGGAACAGGGGCCCAGTTCTTAAATAACCTTTTAAAATTTCCCAAATCTGGTGTTCGAACTTTAAGTAAGTTCGGAAATTTTGTGAAAATATGTTGATAGTGATAAAATGCAAAAAAATGATTATTTAAGTATACTGTGTATTTGTTAACATGTTATATTGTTTCAATATTTTTTTAAGGATATTTACCTCTTAAGCATAAAAAAGTTACCGTGTCAGGTTACTCGGCTGGAGCCGCTTTTGCAATGCAGTTGTATCTTTCCTATACGAAAATGTTTTCAGGAATTGCCATTTTTCATGGAGGTAGAAACCAACTCCCAAAAATTACTACCTTGCATCCTTCATCGTTTCAAGGAATTTTAAATGTGGAAGTGATATTTAATTTAAAGTTTATAACGGGTGTTTAAATGTTATTTGCAGTGATTTACCGGTGTGTGGAAGCAAATCAAGAGAGTTTCTCGGGAATACTTGGATGTGTTAATGGTCTAACAAATCTGACTAAGGTGGGTGCAATTTATTTCTATATTATCGAGACTTCAACAGTAAGTATATCCTCGTTCATGCAATAAAGGCAGTTTTGCCGTTTAGTACTTTAGTAAAGTAGTAAATAAAACGTCGCATTCTGTCTTCCTTTCATGAATTGCATTGTCAAATTTTAATGTTTATGGAAAGCGGTATCGTAAATAAAAATACGCTCCCGCTCTCTTCTTTCTTTGTCTCGTCGACGATAATCAGGTGTCGTTTTATTTTCATGAAATACTAGCTATTTTGCATATGGATCTGTACGACGGTTGATTTGAGGGCATAAAGGAACTGTTTTATTAACAGATCTACATACTCACCATGAAATTTGTCCCATTAATCAATTAATAAAAAATCAACATCCGTTTTCCTCATCACGTTATTGGGCTATAAAT
>JAHZNE010008278.1:0-13119 GCA_027744055.1 Callyntrura sp. NNG-2020
TATTAGACGGTGCATCCGTTCCGAAAGGTGTTAGTGGCTGGTGGTACAGCCCCACCAAGAAATATTCGCTAGTGACTCTATTCAATAAAGGCACACTGTACTTGTATCCTATGTTATTTTCAGAGAGGTGACCCTCGATTTGTGCAGACACATGGGGCGTTCCTGTGACTACATTACATCATCGGAAAACATGTTTGATGCAGTCTCTCATTTCCAAAAAGCTCACGGCTCTACGAAATACAAATCATGCACCGCTGAAATACACTTGGTGAACTTTCTTTCCACAGATTTGCAAAGGTCTGGTGCCTGGACATCGTGCATACTTGCAACGAGAAACTCTGAATTTATAGTCTTTGTAAGATTGCACGGTTCATCGCAAACTATTTCTCTCAATTGCATTCATTTAATAAAGAAGGTAACTGAGGAGGGGACATTTCAAGTCAAATTCACTATTCCGGTTGAGCATGTAAGTATACAGCAAAAATCTTAATGCAAACTGTTCACATCTTGTGGGTATTTGCATGTGTTTCCTTATTTCCTTACGTCTTATTCAATATTATTCCATAATATATTTCTAATTGCATGCAGGAAACCATGGAATATGTCACGTCTCCAATGGATTTCAGTAGTGGGAAGGAGACACTTATGGTATCCCCAATACATGTATGCGGTAATATGCTGAAGCAGAAATGTTTTGAACGGGATGACGTTATCATAAAAGTGTGTATTGAGCCAACAGCAAAAGAAGTTCAGTCAGTCTGACAACAGAGAGGAGCTCGTACTTGCTATGATAATAAAAAATATATGCATTGTTTGTATTCACAGGACAAATTATATGGTGAATCTTGCAGAAGAAAACAATAAAGTTCATTTCAAAAAATCGTTTATATAAATTAGCGGTGAAGACATAAGTCAAAATGCGAGGTACAACAGCAGCGAACATGTAATTTGCAAAATGTAACGCCATTCAATGTAAAAACAGAAAAACAGTAAATACAATATTTTATTAAGATAACGTCATCAGATGAGGAATTCTTGCAGTAGTAATCGCAAATGGAAGGTGGTACAAAAGGCCAATGTGCTATTTTCGAATAACTTGAAATGAGATTCATTTCAAGTTTTTTACCAGCAATAAGGTTATGACTTGCGAGTACTGTAGTGGGTAGATGCAGATGTTGAGTTTACATAGTTTGAGTTCTTTGCAATGGGAAATTAGTACACCGCTAAACAAAATTTTTGTTAAATGATTGTAGACATTATGATATAGTATTACAACTTTATTCCGGCAGTTCTAAACAACATAGGCAGTGTTAAAATTCGTACTACCACACCCCCACTTTTACAGCGCTGCAATATCTTCAGTGCCATTGCTTCGGGAAAACAGCAAATATACTAGTTTATTAAGATATTGTCATAGGAATTCCTGCAGTTGTTATAGCGGATGATACGTGATACAAAATTGCTAAAGTGCTATTTTTGAATACAACGAAATGAGGTTTAATTTAAGTTTTTTGACCAGCAATAAGTTTGTCTCTTGCGGTTAATGTAGTGAGCAAATGCTCATGTTGAGTTTATACTAAACCTTTCTATAGTAAGCGTTGTTTTTCTACACCGCATAAACACAACTTGTGTTAAGTGTTTATCAATACTATGGTACATTATTATAATATTGTTTCGTTTTAAACAAACACAAATAGGCAATAATTAAATTTGTACTACCCCGCACTTTTACAACACTTTGCAATGTCTTGTCGCTACTTGTTGTTAATGTGACTTTCGTGAGACATCACGAGGACGATCGTCATTTAAGAATGTCAAATTGTCCTTGGCCCGGGGCATTATGGAGTTGACATTGAGTGGCGGCTTAAATTTCGAACTAATGTTACGGCGACGCGTCGCACTCCTAATGGTTGGCATGTCACAAACAGACATTTCAGTTGGGCCAAACCCTCTGTCTGTAATTTAGGCCATGTTCTTAGCACGAACCATTTATTTTTAATTCAAAATACTTGGTCATGAGCCACCTCTTCATCATTTACTTGAATACTTTGATAAAGAGGGTAATGGAACTAACCGCCGGAATACTAAGCATATTGCCGCAGACGATATTGTCGTTTCTTATTACCGCGTCGGAAGGTAATGTACTTTCTTAAGTTAAGTTGAAAACTATTGCAGCAACACATTTGATGGAATGCTTGTCATGCATTTGATCAAAACATTTACAACTGCATATATACTCGAAGAGAGGTGCATTAATCGTATAAAATTTGAGTTACTTCGACGCCCTTTATGTTTTTAATGATAAACCAGCTATTATTAATACATAGATACCCCGTCTTTAGCCGTTATCGTACCACTGATATAGAATATAAATTGGCAGTAGAGGCTGATCATGTAAACAAAGCGAAAATGTTATTGATGTAAATAGGAATTCTACAATTGTAGTTGGATTACCTAATTTGTTGTGGTTCCTTCTCTTTTGGTACGTTGTTTAATAAATTCATTACGTTTATTGTTTAGATCACATGGAATTGCCCGACTAAAGCACAACAAAATCGCAATATTTTTGTAAATTTTCCAGTTAAATTAAAATTAATGATTCTTCAGCAAAATTACTTTTATATTTTAGAAAAACATGACATAACTAACTGAACTTTGTATCCTGCTTTTGCATGCCGCAATTAGACTTCCTTCCTATTTTCTCGCGATCTGAGCCAAAGGGTTTTGTTGGATGTTGACTCAATGTACACCTTCATCAAAAGTTTATCTTGTGCACGACATTTCCTCTTCAGAGTATTACCACATATCTGTAGTGGAGGCGCCGACTGCAACCCTTTTACATTTGTATTCTACAAATCCCTGTCGGAAAAAACATGAAATATTGTGCGCACCAACAATTTTTATAGAAAGGAAACCAAAAAGAATTTCCTTGACACGCTTACCTCCCCCATCCAAATTGTGAATTTAACTTTAAAGCTTTCGCAATCATTAGCCAGCTTTCTTAAATGAACACAATTGAGAGAAAGCGTTTGAAGGGAATCGTCCCATCTTGCAAAAATTAAAAATTTAGACTCACTCATTTCAAGAATGCATTGCGCCAAAACTACATCTTTGCATGTCAACTGACAAGAAGTTATGTATCTTCATGACAGCAAATAGCGATTGATAATTCAAGGCACTTTCAAAATGTGAAATGGCATCTGCAATATCTTCGGAGGAGGTAGTGTAGGCACAAGACCGTCCCATGTGCTGGCAAAAATCAAAGGTCACTTCCCTGAAAGCAGCATTACAATAAAACTACAATCCCAAAATTGGCAGAATTATTCATTTTAAATAGTTGTAACCATACCGAAACACGCAGTTTTCCAGATGTGTGGATAAATGTTTTCGTATAATCCAATCATTGCACCCATTCCTTTTTTAGGGACAGTCCATCGTAAATGAATTGAAAATAAACACAATAGCTCGGATTTTTTTCTTTTTCCATTAGATCTCTGCACAGTAGAACTAAAAGTTTTACCGTTCCGCTTGGACACAGTATTGTCTAGAGCTATTTATACGTCATTCATGTCTAACCACCTTTTTTTCTTAAGTTGTATACTGTCACATTTGCCTTAACGCGGTTGTCGAGATGACGTATCACCAGAAAGCAAACGTCAGCCTATTCATTACGTATTACGTCATAGCTTGTCAACAACTGCTTCCAACAGTCTTAGCAACACCATATCGTGTCGCATTTACTACAAACCACTGCAAAACGTTGTTCCGTTATTTGTCACTGTTTTACTAAAAAATATATTGGATTATTTCACAAAGAGACTCAATTTTCTTTGGTTAGATTAATCAAAAGGATGCAATTTAAGAACTGTGAAATTTAAATTGCACGTTGTAGTAACATCATCAGCCATATATCCAACAAACGTTAAAAAGAAGTAAAATGAACTTTTATATTAATATGAAATGAATCCGTTCCTTTCTTTCGCTTATAAAATCAGGCGCGTTTTATGGAAATACTGATAATTTAGATAACATAAAACCAATAAACTATGAAATATAGGGATTAATGTAATTAGTGGCAGCAAAGTCTTCTAGACTATTTCGAAATTATTTTCTACATTATGGCAAGAAATATGCAGATATACATTTTGACGTGGTTTGTTCAACATGAAAAGAGCATAGATATGGAAGATTTGACACTTAAGGGTGCCGGAAGTAGAATCGTGAGTAATATATGTACTTTATACATAAGATAATCAGTTGTTCTTCAAGACGACAAGACTAAGAAAATTTTCTCTTTGAGTGGAATAAGTCATATTTAATTATGGGATATGTAGACTCGTGTGAAAAATATTAGTTACTCTCAAGGGCCCTACCGCAATATTGAGGCGGATTATAATGAACTGTTTTATACTGATGCTTCTCTACATGCATTTTCAGTATAATTGTAATTAATGAGCTTATGTGGTTAACCAATTCAAAGCATGTAACGTACTCCCACATTGACTGACAAAATGAGTAATGGTGCTCCAACCTTGCCCTACCATTTCGAAACCTCGTGAGCATGTGTATACATCATTACTCTAATTATATGTATAAGCTCATTTTATAAGTAGCCAACCAAATTTTCAACAGTCACATGTGGTATTTCACCCTGCATTCAATAGTGAGTATAAATTTCGGGAAGAGTATGTGTAACTGGATTGATTTATGTAATATATAATGTTGAACATTAGGATATCCCGCAAGACAACCGGATATGAAGAAGGACAGTATCATACCCTGAATATTACCCTGAATTGCAGCCTTTCTGGAATACCTAGAAACCCATCCACCTTCGTTTGGCGAAACTAATGTATTTAAAGGGCGATTTCGGTGGTGGCGGAATTCAGTAAAATCATTTTAATAACAATTTTGCGCTGCCTCTAGAAAGTTTTGTCGTGCGTACTCCACAGAAATGAAAGAATGAGAAGTTCCGTTAATCACGTTGAAAAGGGAAATTTTTGTTAGTGCATATTGAAAAGTTTTGAATAGAATATATCAAATTATAAAGTAGTGCATCTATTCTCAACCTATTCATAACAATAATTTTAAACTCCAGTTCCAGCAATATATATACTGAAAAAATACATATAAATTTGTAGTTACCTCCTTGGTTGGTTTACTCTACTTCTATTATTACGGTTCATGTTAAACGATCCAAAAATGGAAAGTCACTTCGATTTGAGCAAACCGAAACAAACATAATTTGTGATTAGGAGATTTTTATAAGTTTTATTCCTTGTCTAAAATGTAGTACCAAAACCATATACCAACAGCTGCCCTTACCTCTAAAAGTTAAGTATAGCATTTCATCATGATGCAACATTTGCTGTGATTTTAAACTCTACAAGGGAGTTACCCGGTACCAACAATTTTCAATGGGGTCGATGATGCATGTGATAAACTGACAATATATGCTAGAATGTGTAAAGCTTATGTGTATTTTGTCCAAGCAATGTCTATGAGAGCACAGTATGAAGTAAGCGTAAATAGTGTAGCGTAAGAAGATTCTGGCGTACTCTCCACACTCTATTTCGACTTCGTCCATGCAAGTTATTCGTCATCAAATCTTCAAGATAACCAAAAGCTGTCTATTTGTGCAACAACTAGCTGTATATAGAAATCTATACTACTTATATACAGCGTGAAATAACTTGTAAGGAGTACGATGAACATGCATCCAACTCCAGTGTTCACTGTAGCTTCGTCCCTCCAGCAATCCACAGTCGTCTGTTATAATACATGTTACTCTTCATCTTTCTGGCATCATTTAAATAACTCAAGCGTCTTCTTAGAATGTACAATCTCTCCCATTTTGCTACTCTTGATACTTCAATTTGATTTTTGTCTTTCAACTTTTGGTGTGGTGTATGTGTATGGAGCCATACTGCAAATCACGCTAGAAAACCCTAACAGTAAAAAAGTTAGGCTGTGCTTCTCTGTTTCACAGTAGAACATATTTCACTTGAATATATGAGTCATCGTTACATCCTACTGTTCAAGCCTTAGCGTCCCAAGCTAAAATCCGAGAGTGAAACCAGTGTAAACTTGTACTGTGCCAAATATACAATACTTCACTGGCTCTGCTTCTCAACCGCCATCATCTTAATTTTTGTGTTGTTGATAAGTTAGTAAGTTAAAAATATCTAACCTTTCCGGTTTTAAAAAATCGATTCACAGTTTAGATCATGTGTACTTTGTAGATACACTTATTTGTTTGTACCGACTGGTACTTTAGGGGGAAGGGAAAGCCGATCTAAAAATGTTTCAAACATCCAGTGTCTCATCTTCTTTCTCCAACTCTATTGGAGACAACATGGAAATTGCAATTCCTCATAACTTTGTCAGCAGTGGGGTAAGTGATACATTATCATATATATTGTTCCAAAACAAATATAATGATATGGTATACCGCTTTATCCATAATCTCTCACCATTTATACAACCGTGTTTTAGGTAGTTGCTGAAACGCTGTGTTTTACTTGGGAAGTAAAAAATTTTGATGTTCTACGCCGCTCTGCTAATATGATCAAAGCTCAATATTTTGAGTTTAGTGCTGGTGAAACTGTTGGACTACGCTCAAAGTGGTCCTTCTCTTTAAAACCAACGGAGGACAACTGGATTGGCTGCTTTTTCAAGCTATTGAAATGTCCTGGTCGTGTGAACGAAGTGAATGTGTCCTTCATCGTCAAAATCAACTATCCCAATGGCGAGAACTATTTCAACGGAGAACAAGGTTTGAACTAGTGGGGTTGTGGATTTCTG
Source organism: Callyntrura sp. NNG-2020 (assembly GCA_027744055.1). Classification (NCBI taxonomy): domain Eukaryota; kingdom Metazoa; phylum Arthropoda; class Collembola; order Entomobryomorpha; family Paronellidae; genus Callyntrura; species Callyntrura sp. NNG-2020. The sequence continues at coordinate 6,805 of JAHZNE010008278.1, forward strand.
GGTATCTGTAAATATTTATAGAAAATTTTGTATAATTTTTTACCGTTTTTGTTGTAGTGCCAATCAAAAATATGATGGGTGAAGACATGAAAGAAGAGCCTCACTGGGGTTGTGCCAAGGTAATTAATCAATCATCGGTACTTCCCCTGCAACCTAACGGGTCGCTCACAATTGAGGTGGAGTTTAAGCTCTACAACTGCCAGAAGTCTATCTCTGAGAAAACAGAGCAAGATAAACTGGTCATCTATCAGCAGAAGTTTCTAGAACAGCTGAGTCTGGACTTGCACCACAGTCACGATTTAGGTTTGCCAGCGGTGGACGATGACACCACTTTGGTTTCTAAGGACGGTTTTCCATTCTATGTGAACAGAGGGATCCTTGCAGGTACACGAGTAATACTAACTGAATGAAATGGCGTAGATTTTCCACATTGGAGTGTAATGATAATTAAATTTTAAGAATTGTCATGTTTCAAGGGTGGGTATAAGTAGAACGTGGCAAAATTACTAATCAAATTTTCCGAAGCTTCCCCCAAGTGCAAATTTAAAGATGTGAGGTTATTATGTGCCCTTCTGAAGTACAGGTCTTACTGATTTTTTGTTTTATATTGTTTATTGTAGCCCGAAGTCCTGTTTTTCTGCAGATCTTTCAAAATCAAATGTTGAAAATTGCAACGCAAAGCATACATTTTCCTGATTTATCTGCAAAGACAATTAATGTTCTTTTGGACTACCTCGTCTCCGCCAAACTTCACAAAAATTGGAAGGATGAGGACGTCATAGAAGAGCTATTGTTATCAGCGCACAAATTCGAACTGCCACTTCTCGCTGAGTTTCTCAACGTCATTTTAGTCGACGTGTGCACCATGGGTAACGCCAAGAAATTGGCTTTACGCGCCAGACAGATGGGGTTGACAAAGGCAGAGGCGGACTTATTTCACTTTATTAAACGAAACGCCACCAGCTTGGAGGATCTTACAATGGTATGGATATAAACAGGTAGTTAATCTTATCACACATAATGTTGGTTTTGGGATTTAGTTAGTCAGTAAAACTAACCAGAAGTTAAAATCATTTTCGGCAGGCTATGATCTACACAGTTATGATAGACCAGCCCAATTTGTATAGTCACTTGTAAATTGTAATGATATTGCTAGATTTCTGTCGTTTTGTAAATTTTTTAACGAAATAATTTAATAGGTTTTACACCGTATTCTACGGATTACGAGAACCTACCGGTGGAAAAAGCTCAATATTTGTACACACCTTGTATATATCTATTTGTCATTTTGTGTTTGTAAAACAGTTACTCCTTTGAAATATAAAACTCATAATGAGTCCCAGAAAATAAATATGTTAAATGAAGGGACAGCAGGAAACCTGCTCAAACCTTATCGGGGCTCAATGCCACCTTCCATTTTATAGTAGTTGTAATATAATTCTATTCAAATGGATGTAAGATTTTTTTAAATTTTAGTATATGTCATATTCTGTTTTTAGAAACGAAACAATGTGGGATAAATATTACGTACGTCTTATAGAACACGTATAACGTAAGTGTAATCCCGGCTCTTCGTAAGTTTGTTGTATAATTTAACTTAAATCATTTTAGTTTGTCTTTATCTAACTATAACACTAGTCTAGCAATTTATATGAGGGCACGTAGTTAAACAATAAGAAACCAAATATCGTTGGTCCGTTATGGATAAAAAATGGTCAATAGTATTAGCTCTATTTTAAAGTAGAATTTATCATGCATGGTAACGTTGGACAAGACAGTAAATGTAATCTAACAATCATTAAAGTGACTTTTATTATTTGTTTTTAATGTTTGACGATTCAATCAGACATCATTATTTGTTAGTTTAATAGTAGTTGCACTATATTCCGAATAAGTGATTATGGTCTACTACTGCACTACTGAGGGGACTCAATATTTGTAAAATAATGTAAATAGATTGAGAGATTTATAGATGATTCATGATAAAGTCGTTAATTGTTTAATTAGTACAGAGAGTTGAACACATTTTAAAGTTTGTTATGTCAATCACTAAAAGTAACGTTTATAATACTTAATACGAATACATTTTAATTTGTCCTTGTTTTGATATGTTGCAGCTATAAAACAATACGATTTTATATGTATTAGGTGTTTTGGGTAATTCTTGTGTAACGACGCACAATTTTGAAATGCTTAGTTGCTAGGAAAAGCAGTACCATTTATTACATAGTACATGCGTGTTTGCTGTTTACGCTTCACTGCTGAATGTGACAGAACACTGTAAAATATATTCTACTGTCTTGCTTGTCGTTTTAAAATGTTGCGTGGAAATAAATGAATCCTGTAATTTTCGCTTTTATAAACTAATGTTGTGTAATTACTATTTGTTATTGCAAATGTAACCAACCTGTCTAGCAAATGATTACCACCTGACAATTTGCACGATATATTTGTAATTTCTGAATCTTTGTTGGATATTTAGATTCTACATATTACAATAATTGACAAATGTATTTAAGTTGGTAGATTTATAATTAAAGTCGTAAGAACTTCATAATACATGCATTTTTTGTAATTAGGAATATTTGTATTGAATTGAGAATAAAAACTTTTAAGTAACATAAAATAGCGACAACCCATTATATTAAAATCATTACCGAACATGTTTGAAATACATTTAACAGATGTTTCATACTATCTATTTCATTTTAGTAGTTTGACAATATCAATACGCAATGCAATTTCGTTTTGTACGTTTTTATGTACGAGAAATAAGTAATATACTGTCAAGTTACGCAAGTTATATACGACACTTATAATAAAAACCAGGCTCTGTAAACATTGGAATTTTCTGATGAACTAATAGATTTCCACAAGCTACAAGAGCAAACGGACTGTTAGTTTAACCGTGTAAACTAAAGTCAAGAAATTCGCGTATGGTGTAGAAACGTGGGAACACTTTTGTTTACATGAAATATTTAAAAACCGCCAAAGGAACGCTCGGAAATCATTTAAAAGGTTTGCCAAAATATGTTCAAATTAGCCGCCATTAAAGGTTTCGGTCTGCATTAAGGTGGATTACTAGATGGGATGCCTATTGGAAGTAGGGATTGTACTTACAAAAGCGGTGGGCGAGGTGCCGTATAAATGTTACAACGTCAACGCTAAAGATTATATGTAAACCTGATATGTCATATCGTGCGAATTTTACATGAACTATACTGTATGAACTATATGGTGCAATTAAACCCAAGTCGTAATTTTACACAAAATGCGTTTTATTGTGTCATTTGAGAAAGATGTGGATTTCCTCTTCTACACACACAAGTACACAACGATTGATATCAAGTATATACCCTTGTATCTGTACAAGGTCAATTAATTTATTGCTAATAGTAAAGGCGTACAAAAATAGTGTAATACAAGTAAAATGTTAAATTTTAAAGATGACAGCGTGAGCATATAACAGCCAGAGTACTACTGGTAAAATCGTTGACGAAGCTGCAAATGAGAGTACTTCCTCCTTTTAGCATGCCGGGGCTGCCACTCCCATTGAAACAACGTCGGCTCTGGACACTTTACCCGTCTTATTTTTAGGGAGCATCGAAACAATGAAAAGGCCACCGCGCAGTCTCTTGTAAGTCGCCACTTTTCCTGCAAAAATAAAAGGTAACACATTTGTTATTTGAAGCTCCCTCAATTTTTGATAAGTTTTTCTGAATAAAATTTTAAAATAAACAAAACCATCATATGTTTACCATCAACAAAAGATCTAATCTCTTCTGGGGTGACTGTAGCGTCATGTTTAAGCACCACGTACGCTCGGGGTATGCGGTCACCACCTTCGGGGTCATGAACCCCCACAACAACGGTCTCGTCAACGGCAGGGTGCTGCAAGATAACCTCTTCAATTTCCGCGGGAGAAATCTGTCATGAACAGAGAAGAGCAGATAATAAGTTTACTGTGTTCCATACCACTACTTGAATTGATAACCGAGCAGGACATGATAAGCGCAGCTTACATGGAGGTTGAAATACTTGAAAGTCTCCTTGATTCTATCGACCACATAAACAAAGCCATTTTGGTCGTAATATCCCAGATCGCCCGTTCTCATCCAGCCATCCTTAAACAAATTATTGTTCTCCTGGGACCCTTTCCAGTATCCGGAGCACATGATCGGACTGCACACCACAATTTCTCCCTGCTGATTGGGTCCCACCGCCCGACCGCTTTCCAAGTCGATTACTTTCAGCCGGGTGTTGGGGTACAACTTTCCGCAGCTGAGGGGTGGAATGTTGGGCATCATCTTGTATCCCTCACGCAGACCACTCAAGTCGATGGTGGTGGTGAGGGCGCCACATTCAGTCATGCCGATAGCCGTTGAAGCAACATCTGACGTTGGGAAGACTCATCATGTTCTCGTAAAACTTCTTGGTGATAACCATCCCTCCAGTGATGATGACTTCCAAGGAGGAAAAGTCATAGTTTTTCGCTTCGGGGTCAGTGACCATTAAGGCGAGGAAGGTGGCAAACCCAAACGCCAACTCGGGCTTGTAGTTGTGCACTGCTTCGAATATGTTGATTTTGGTGATGTCGTGCATCAACACGGACCACACGCCAGCCTTCAAATTGCGGATGGGAAAGAGCATTCCGAGGACGTGGGTGCTTCGGAGCGCCAAAATGGCGGGTTTCTCATTGAAGGGAATGTTGCTGGTTCCAATGGTGAACGCGAGCACCTGGAGGTTTGTGTAGATGGCGCCTTTGCTCTTGCCGGTGGTCCCACTGGTGCACAAAATGAGGAGAGGATCGTCCAATTCACTTTCCTCTAGAATATTTTCGGGGCAATCTGAACCAAAATAAAGCGATAAATTACAAAATGAACGTAATCCCACAATTAAAGACAAGTATGAAATTATTTATGTTTCAAGTTGTACCTAAGCCATCATCCAGAAATATGTCGTCGACATTGGTGGTGTCTTCCAAAAGTGTGCCGTCATCCTCCTCCTGCTCCAATTGCCCATCCTTGACGAACACGATGATTTCAATGGGCCATTCCGCCTGTGCTGCGGCTTCTCTAGCGTTATTGATGGAGCAGGGATCGCACACGATCCATTTAACATGGGCATCCTTAATCCTGGCCAAAAGAGTGTCTGGCGTGTCCTCAGGGTAGGAGCTGTACATAATGCCCCCATTTCGCCAAACACCCAGAGTGAAGCAAAATATTCTGGTGACGTCGGTTGTGATGTAGAGGACCACATCTCCTTTCTTCATTCCGCGGCGGTGCATGGCGCTAGCCACAGAGCGAGACAGGGGCTCCACGTCAGAGAAAGTGAGGGTCTCTCCTGTCACTGTATTTGTCTAATGGAGGGGATAAGCAACAAAATGTCAACATAACTTGTTCATCTATAAATATTGGGAAATGTCAATTTTACCCTTTTTATGAATGCTTACCAGCCATCTGGTCCTTCCCAGTTCAATGTTCTCTTGGGCAGAATTCAAGAGATATTGGCAGGCACTTAACGTGTCCAGGTCTGGAATGGGGATCGAAGGATAACTGCTTTCCAAAATGGGCTCGTCCAAGAAGACGGATTCTTCGCCAATATTGCAAACCATCTTGTTTCTTTTCTTTTTTTGCGTGTGTGATCACGTTGTCTTTTTCAAAAATGATAAATGTAAGTTTCACTTTTTGAATGCAGTGAAAATGCTGCTCAGTCTGACTGACTCCGCTCTTCAACTGGTGTGAAGGTCTCAAGTTGCAAAGCTGAACTGAAGCTGGACTCGTTTCTGTCCGTCTTTTATATTCGAATGGAAATTGACTCCTCGCGTTATCTTTGACAGATAAATACTCTGAATAGTCCTGCTGGGGTTTCCTTTGCTCCTCAATATTTTGTTAATGCCATGTTAATACAGCAATATACATGTGACACCGACACCTGAGTACGCATCAGACACAGCTGGTTGCTGAAAAGACGAATATTTTTTGCGGGGCATGAGAAACGGAAAATAAACTCGATGTAATCAAGCGTGAGATATGATTGCGGAATGGAAAATCCGTGACGTTTAATTAACGAGACAATTACTATTGGGGGCTTTCTGTAATGTGAACTCTAAATTTTTACCTATTGATAAGCCGATATCAACTGTTGACTGTGAAAAAATAACAAAATTACCATAACGTCATCAGAGTTTAAGTTTTGATGATATTATTAAAATGACAACACAAGCATGTGAGAAATCCAAGTATTTGGGGAATTCATTTTTGGTCACTAAAAATAGCTCGCGAAGTTTCATGAACAGCAAAAACGCGGAGAGAG
>JAHZNE010008279.1:0-10314 GCA_027744055.1 Callyntrura sp. NNG-2020
CTTCCACCGAGAAGGTCGTTCTCTCAACCAACTTTGCGATGACACCCTCCACACTTTTAGACGTATCCTCTGAAAACTTAACCGGTACTCGAAGCACATCCCCGGGACAGTATCCCTGCCCCCCTAATCTCACCTGCATCCTAAGGAGACTACCTCCCAATATCCCGAGTTTCTTTTTGGAGCTCCACTTCACTGCCCGAGAGGCTACAGGTTGTCGGCTTAAGTCTAGCAAGGCTCCCACTGTGATGGCCTGCGACGCTGTATAATCAAAGGAAAACAGACCTTGACGGTCCATCGTCGCGGTGAGATTATACTCCACTCTCCCATGACTAGAATGATGTGTACACGGTAGATTCATACTATGTAGATGAAACTTAAACGGGTAAACAACTTTTCCCGCCGGGTGGATCCCGATGACATCACCATCCCCCAGAAGGTCGTCGGAGAGAAGGATTATCTGCTGAGTGTCCTCGTACACCTTTGTTCTCACATTCTTCTTTGACACTCGACTTGCCTTTGATTTTACCCATCTCACATGTGCATTCCCTTCCAGTTGTATTCGCAATCCTGCAACACAAAGATATTTTGCATCAACTAAATAGTTTTCCTAGTAAAATACGAGTGTCAGTCTTACATACCTCTGGTTTTTTGCTCTCGGCGCGTGTTTATCACCACCGTTCCAGAGATCCATGCTCCGGGTAAATAGTATGCGGCGGGGTTGTCCAAAATAATTGAAATCTCTTTTTGCCCCATTTTGATCCAAAAACCGAACTAAATAATTAAAAACTGTATTTTACTTTATTTTACTTTGCAAAGAGCACTAATGATTACTAAACTGCACTAGTTAGACAACAAATAGCTTCTCCGTTTTACATTTGCTGCAGTTGCTCTAAGCTCAGGTGATGCTACGGAAGTTTCCACTCTTCGTTGACTATTCATGCATGACTCATTTGTAACATAACCACACATCGAGTGTGACAACAAAGTAGGTATATTTACATTCTCACAGGGAATATCCACTTGTTTTCTATTTCCAACAAATATGTGTCTATCGGAAAATACATGTCACAGTTGCAAATGGCTAAAATGTCCAACTGGCCAATATCCTGTTCACCAATACGCAATTAATTCAGTATACGGCTGGAGAGTATAGAGACGATATTTATTTGGGACGAAAGTGGATGAATCATTTTTATCCAGAGACTGTGATATAGCAACACTACATGTGCGGTTGTCTTTTTCGACGTATATGAGAACATTACTTTCAATTAATGTAAGTAGTTTTAATAAATAAATAAAGCTGTATTTGATAAATTTTGAGGAATCTTTCCTCATGAGGAAGCTATAACCAACGAGGACAACCCCATAGTCAAATCACGTTTGAGTCAGAAAACAATGACTCAAATTTTAGTCTGGCTGCGTCATACAAGTTTACACATTCCCACAAATTCTGCCAAGTCAAGATCCACGTGGGGCACCCAATGTCAAAAAATGTACAGGAAGACCGCTCTTAGTTTAGTATATCAATGGATATTACATGCAATATGTAAAGAGGTTTAACATTAACAAAAATGGTTAAAAATGTGTAAATTTTATGGAAATATAAATTCATCACTAATTATATCACAGCTTCATATCAAGGTTGCAAATGCGGTATAACTTTAAGTTATGCTTATTTAGATCTCTCTAATGGAACATTTTATCTCGCCCCTTTTCTACATGATGTGGTGACCTGTTTTATGCATCGCTATTGTTTTGATGTTCCAACTTGATCAAATAAATTGCATTAGTTCCGGGAATACATTTTGTGTTATATTTACAAAAGTGATAAGCTGTGTCGATAGCACGCGTTATCATTTATTTCCGTGATAGTATTGATCGGAAGAATATTCACAAATTGCATAATGCGTTTTATATTCGTTTCCCCATCGTAATGTTTTGTTTACAAATTGCTCAATCACGTAATATTAAGTTGGTATACTTCCTTATCTACATAGATAAGAATTTCAGTTGTGAAATAAAGATAATGATGCCTTTTCACAAAAGTGCGGATCCGCTTCCCCTAAAGTATATTACTACATGGTATGGTATGTTGAAGAAGCCGACGATAATGTAGCAGGTTGTAACCCTTCAGGTTCAGGTTCCGTCCTTTTGCAACGCACCGTTCCAATGACAATAGGACATTGCAGCTTCATATTAGAGTATGATCCTATATTCGCTCGCACCTGGAAGTCAGCACAACCATACAAGAGCACCATAATATCTACTTAGAATGCCTTGAAACTTAAATATTTAATGGGTAAATCTTATTTGGGTAGACCAAATAATTAATTTTCCAGAGAATAAAATTATTTTTCCAGAAATCGTCACTTATCATCTGGAAAAGATAGGATCCTAACTCAGCCAGAGATTAAATGCAACGCTCTATGTTATGTTATAAATGACACCCATATTTAATTGACGCTTTAATTAATCTACCTTCAAAATATAATGCAAGTCTATAATCGTGCAGCCTCCTCCTAGCAGGGTCGGTAGAAGATGTACTGGCAGTTGCAAAATGCCTTCCCAATTTTCCCCAATCCCTCCTATTCTTCTGGCGTCTACTCTACACACCTTCCTGTCACATTCCTTCGTCTCCCGGCTACCGTGCACCATAAACGCCGTTTTCTCTATTAACTGGGCCGTCACATGGGCCACACTGTTAGAGGCGCTCTCCGAAAACTCCACCAGTATGCAAATGGCTTCCCCGGGCACGTACCCCTGCGCTTTGAGTCCCACATGCATGCTGTATACACAGCCGCCCAAATATCTGACGTTTTTACTAGTACTCCACTTCACCGGTAGAGGGGCGGTAATGTGTTGATTTAAATCGAGAAACGCCCCCACATTTATTACCCGTACATCCGTGTAATCCGGGGTAAACCAGAATTTTCGTTTAAATTGGGCGCTCAAGGTGTACTCCACAGCGCCATATTTGGAATGGTAACTGCAAGGGAGATTGGTACTAGGGAGCTGAAACCGAAAGGGGAAGGACGCTTGACCTTCTGGGAGGGTGGGAGTACTGGACCCGTCGTCTAAGAGTTGGGCGGATAGAACAACAATACGTTGGGTGTCTTTATATACTTTCGTTGTGACAGTGGCTGCGTTAATGTCATGCCCAATTTGTGACCTTCGTAAGGTCCATCGAACATGGACGTGACCTTCCAGTGTTACTTGTAACCCTAAAAAAGGCGTTTTGTTTCAAACATTTTGTTCGAGAGGATCTAATAATAGTTTGGCTTGTCGCCTTACTTACCTTTTGTTTGCTGCTCTTTACTGTTAATCGCCACCCTTCCAGACACCCAGGATCCGGGTAAATAGTACGCGGTAGGATGGTCCAAAATTATAGAAAAATGTTTTTGCGACATTGCAAATGCTCAAACATAATTTCGTGAAATAAACCGAAACATTTTTTTCTTCAATTTTTTTAGCGCACAACAATAATTTTGACTTGTACTCTCCCTTTACGTTTTAAGAAGGAAGTTAAAGTTTTTCTATTGAGAAGTGGATAGTGGTTGTTTTAGTCTACACATTTTATCAGAGGGGTTCAGTAGTCCGTAGTCGTTGCATAAAGTTGCCGAGAGGCCGTTCCATTAACCGCAACCTTGCAAAACATGTTGGGTGACATGCATATGTATTTCCCTTTCGTCAAAAGTAAAGTAAGCCACTTCGTTGGACGCGTGTTGCTTTGTTGAAATCCCGATGTGCTACTTTACGTCTTCATGTTATCTATACATTCATTGTGGCCTATGGTGACCTACATGAAGCTTTACAACATAAAGTAATCGTGTAATCCTATTTAGTCTTGCGGAAGGAGACAAAAAATATTGTCATTCAATTTATTTGTTGTAAATATATTGCCACGCTGCTTTACGACTGTACAAGTTAAGTTAATTGGTACATTAATAAATTGGCCTGACAATGGACACACACATGGTTTTTTTTAGCTGGTAGCGATTTTCAAGATAAAATCAATTCCAAACGTTAACAAAATGCAGAGTACGAGGCATCGGAAAATTTATTTTATTTTTCAAAATTTTTTTAAGGTCGTCCGGATGATCAGAAGGAGGGAAGGAACAAAACAAAATTCTGTACCCTTACAGGTATTTCCTACATTATTCATGGGTATTGCCACCAGTAACGTCACAAGTGGAGGGGATCACCTCTCTCTCTTGTAATGTTTTAAAATCATTATCCTACAATGTTAAAGATAGCAGTCGTGGGTCCCCCAGTTGGTACTCCCATGCTTGCCATGATTAAATGTTTGCCATTTTTAAACAGGGAACCTTTAGCACAAGTTTATTTACTATTCATTGTAGGCAACATGCTATTTGTATCATTGACATAAAATAACAGTTGTGTAGTCCTACAAGATATTTTTCAAAAGTTAAAAATTTATATCTAGATTACTTGCCTACTTGTGGGTTACCCAGAATCTTTTCCAGGGTGCAAATCTCGGTCTCGACATCTCTGGTAAATTGTTTCACTTGACCCGACGACATTAGCGCTCTTTCCGCGGTAACAAGTATTCTCATATTCCCCCCGTAACTCACTGCCAGAACAACCACGCCTACAAAAACAATAAGAATACAGTAAACTCGGGAATTTTGAAGGGGCGCCGCTTCTTGGCCCATTTCTATTGCTTACCAGTGTCTCCGGGAAAGCCGCCATTAATGGACTCCACGTCTATTAGTTGGACCGTGCCATTGTTTACCAACATTGGGACTGAAATACTGGCAAAGTTGGATAACGCTGCAAAAACAAAATCCCTTTTACAATTAATGTGACGACATACATGATAATTTTTCTTAAATTTTTGAATGTTCAAGCTTGTCTTGTTTACTTATAGGAATCATGGCGTTTCTGGAGAACAGCTTCGTAACAGCGTGCAAGTGAGCTCCCATCAAGGTTGACACAAACTGCGCTACCACTGGAACCACGGAAGTCTTTTTTCCTTCCAGGATCTTATCAATAGTTGTTAGTCGTCCTAGGGGATTACTACTTGTCTTGCGGTCATACACAGGGAGATCAAATATCACCCCCGTCATGTGATTGTCCATTACTTGTCGGTCATTGAAGCCTCTCGCCGGTAGCACGCTCATGCAAGGCATCGATTCCGAGAGATCCCTGTGATGCTGGGCGGATGATTTTAAACTCTGTTCCACCCCCGCAGATACGGAGGTCAGAAGAACACTGGTAAAGTTAACGCCAGCCGCATTTTTGATATTTTTTATTTGCTGGAGGGAAATAGGTTTGGACCGGGCTAGCACTTGGTACCAATCTTTTCTTTTGTCCGGGACTTTAAACGGGCTGTCCCGGAAGTTGTACGCGAACGCGGCAGACATTTCCCGGAGAGAACTAAAAGCAAAGGAAGCTGTGAACAACACCTTTTGCCTAAAGGTCCGTTTCCGTTGTCGGATCTCCCGTCGTAGTTCCCGGGCGAGAACAGGTTGTTGAAACAGACCGTCCAGCAAACACGTGGTAACGCCCAGGCCATCGCACAGGGAATGGTGAATATTGATCAGCAGCACGCTGTGTCTGGTATGGGGATCCTGGGAACAGGTGTAATTTTCGATCACGTGAAGTTCCCAGGGGCTGATATTTTGAGGAATTCGGGCGTTCAACACTTTTTCCATGGCAGTGGTCAACTGCTCGTCCGTTACGGGAGTGTCGTTATGAAACATTGGGAAAACGTGATTCTTAACGGAAAAGGGGTCCGAAATATTTTTCCAAAAGACGAAACCCATCCATTTGACCGGATACTGTTGGAACTTTTTGTACTCCAATTTCCCCTGTTCCGCAGCGATAATCCAGTATTTGAGCACGCGCGCCTCCACTTCCTTCGTGGAGAGGTGACCTTTAAACATTAAAGAAGTAACAAGATTCGACCTTGGTGGGGATTTGGCAAAGTAGTCTACAGCAAACAAGGCACTTTGTCCATTCAGAATGTCTCCCAGATCCGGTCGAAGTATTTTTGCGAGCCGGATCACTATCCAGCGGTAGCCGTAGACAGGTATACTGACTATGAAAAATAACAGAATAAAAATGCAGTACGCAAAGCCCAGAAATCGGCGTATTATTTCTGTTAAGATAACAGCAACCGTATTCTGGGTGTTCTTTTCCCCTCGCAGAAATGAGAAATAAGGGATCTTGCGGGACATATTTTTAGGGCAGGTAATAAAATCTTTGGAGTATTTTAAACGACAGAACTTACTTCATCGAACAACAGCTAAGTACTAAAAATTATTTTGAAAGACATGTTTCATCAAGAATTTTTCTCGTAATCTAGCAAATAAATTATGTAAAAGAATATCTACGCGTAAATTACCTTGTTTACCTACTTGTAACAAGTCCCGTGGGAACAGAACTGGAAGTAGTTCCTCTCTAGACGCCCTATGATTTACACAAGGTCAGGTTTTCTAGCTTCTACAAAATGGACTTCATCAGAAAAAAAAATATCCGACGGGTACATTGGTAATGTGAAAGTTGAAGATATTTTCATTAATGTCATATTGAAATGACGATGTATTTAATGATATTGAGATACACAGGCGAAAATGGCACGGAAAGAAAAAAACCCAGTAAAAACAGATTAATTATATTGTTTTTCTGGTGATGATTATCGTGTTTACCAGCAAACATTGTAATAAAAACAATGTATAAATTTTAATGCAAACATGTCCTGCGTTTTCTATATTAATTAACCGAGAACAGTTTCAAAAGCTTCAAGGTGAGCACACTATATTACAACAACGATGTTTAATATTACTGTCGGGGTAGTTGAACAACGACGATATGAGCTTTAGCGGGGCTCTAATCGCGTAGAAACATCAGTTGTGGTGCTGACATGGAAATGTTACATGAACTTAACCTATCTCAACATCACAAAACCTCTCACGACGACGGTGAGAAATATTGAGAGGATGTCCTACCACAACTTTTATGTAGAAAACTGAAAACAAGAAAAAATTCAAGGTGATCGTGACGACTCAGGTTGTTTCCACTCACAACCACGCACATATGGTTGCCTGCAGTTAGAAGAAACTGTCTTACGAAATTAAGTAAAAGTTTCCTAACTTCATTTGCCCTGCAAACATACATAAACTTTATCATCAAATTAAATAATAAAATTTACGATTTGTTAGTGTTAATATTAATGTTAACCAGTGTGTAAGGCCTTTCTATATTATTTTTTAGCCTTTATAACTACGAATATCAACAAAACGCAAAATATGACTAGTAAAAACAAGAAGCTATGAATGTATACACAGAATCATGTATAATTTGCTCATAAATTTAACTACTTTTAGTTTTATAATTCAAGCTATAAATATGCTACTTAATACAATGAAAATCGTAGTCTACGCCACAAAGTACAAATCATGCGTTACTTATGTAATTAATACGTATTAATCATACCTATAATCATATTTTTATTATGTCGAATGGTATGAAAGTACCGTAATAAAAAAATTTATGAAAACTGACTGGCAGAAATGAATGGAGGTTCTGCACCCCAAGTGTACGATAAATTTATCCTTTATTAAAGATGTTCACTATGACGTATATATAAATAAAAGTGGAAGAAATAAATTACACATAACATGGTTTTGCTCTAATTACGTAAAATCTTATTTGCGGTTTACAAGTAACTTTTCCAGGGTTTCAATCTCAGCTACCAGGGATTTCATAAATTGTTCCACTTCCTTCTTGGACATAAGCCCCCTTTCCGCACTAACTAGTATTTTTATGTGCTGATCGTAACTTGTTGCTAGAACAACCACGCCTATGACAAAAGGAAAAATTAAACTGGATCAAAATAAGTTGCCAGAAATAATATAGAAATCATCACTAATTCTTTTTAAAGATTACCGGTTTCTCCTACAAATCCGCCATTAATGGAGTCACAGTGTATCAGCTTAATAGAATTATCGTTCAGTTGCACTGACGCCGAGATAGTAGCAAAATTTGACAACGCTACAAACACAAAAGGAATGCAATAACAAATTGCAATAGCAATGTATTACAAATAACACAGCGTAGAAAAGTGACGAAGTCAAAATTAATTATTTTCAATTAGGACTTACTAATAGGAATCATCGAGTTTCTGGAGAACCGGTCCGTTACAGCCAGAAGATGGGCTCCCATTAAGGTGGACACAAGCTGCGCTACTACGGGAAACACCGACGTCTTCTTCTCTCCCAAGATGCCGTCAATGGTCTTCAGTCGCTGGAGGTGATCCCCCTTCATTCTTTTTTCCTCCACCGGCAGGTCAAATACCACCCCTGTCATGTGATTGGCCATTAACTGTCTGTCATTAAATCCCCTTGCCGGGAGTACACTCATGCAAGGCATAAAATCTAATTTATTTTTGGGGTGTGTCACCATCGCTTTTAAACTCTTTTCCACCGCCGCAGAGAGCGCGGCTAGAAGGACGCTGGTGAAACTAACTCCGGCCGCATTCTTAATGTCTTTAATCCGTTGAATGGGAATTGGCTCTGCTCTGGACAGAACCTGACGCCAGTCTTTTTTCTTGTCGGGGATTTTGTACGGACTAAACCGGAAGTTGTAGGAGAAGGCGTGGGAGGATTCCCGCACAGTATTGAAGATAAATGCTCCGGTGAACAGCACCTTCTGCCAAAAGGTCCGTTTTGCTTGTCGGATCTCCCTTTGGCGGATTTCTTTGGCTAACCCCGGATGTTCTAAAATACCTTCGAGGACGGAAGTGGAAACTCCCGTTCCATCGCACAACGTATGATGAATCGTAAAGATGAACGCACTATGTCGTTGTGTGGGATTTTGAGAACATCTCAAGTTCTCAATGACATGAAGCGTCCACGGGCTTCTATTTCCGGGAAGGCGGGTATTCAGCAATTTTTCCATGGCAGCTGTCATCTCCTCTTCCGTAACAAGGGCGTCCTTGTCATACAATTGGAAAACGTGATTTTTCACGGAGAACGGGTCCGCCGTATTTTTCCAAAACACAAACCCCATCCATTTGACGGGGTACTGTAAAAACTTGTTGTATCCTAATTTCCCCTTTTCCTCTTCCGGAACGTTAATCCAATTTTTGAGGACGCGCCTCTCTACCTCTTCTTTGGTGAGGTGACCTTGGAAAACCAGGGAGGATACCAGATTCGAGCGGGGTGGGGTCTTTATAAAGTA
The DNA here is from genome assembly GCA_027744055.1 of Callyntrura sp. NNG-2020. Classification (NCBI taxonomy): domain Eukaryota; kingdom Metazoa; phylum Arthropoda; class Collembola; order Entomobryomorpha; family Paronellidae; genus Callyntrura; species Callyntrura sp. NNG-2020. The sequence continues at coordinate 9,205 of JAHZNE010008279.1, forward strand.
GTCCACCGCAAACAAGGCACTTTGTCCATTCAGGATGTCTCCCAGGTCCGGGCGAAGGATTTTGGCCAGCCGGATCACAATTAAACGGTAACCATATACAGGTATACTCAGGAGGAAAAATATTAGGATAAAAATGCAATAAATGAAGCCAAGGCCCTGCCTTATTATTTTTGACAGGGACACTCTAACAGAAGAATTTGCAGGAAGTGCCCCCACAAGGGACGAGACTTTAAGGATATCAGCCAACATATTTTTAAGCTCAGGGACTATCGTCGACGTCACGACCGACGAAGGTGAGAGCAAGTAATGAGATGAAAATTGAGAATTCTATAAATGTCGATGGCAAACTGCAGCAGATACGTGAAAACGTGTAAAACATCCCATAATTTCTAGTTGTGAGGCGTCCTGTGTAAAACACCCACTGAAGAACAATATTATTATTTTTGACAGGGACACTCTAACAGAAGAATTTGCAGGAAGTGCCCCCACAAGGGACGAGACTTTAAGGATATCAACCAACATATTTTTAAGCTCAGGGACTATCGTCGACGTCACGACCGACGAAGGTGAGAGTACGTAATGAAATGAAAATTGAGAATTCTATAAATTTCGATGGCAACTGGAGCAGATACGTGAAAACGTGTAAAACATCCCATAATTTCTAGTTGTGAGGCGTCCTGTGTAAAACACCCACTGAGGAACAATATAATTGCCACATACTCTCCTACCTGTGTGTGGGGTACAATGTTCTCGCCTGTCCAAAGTTGCTGTTACCAATAACCAGTTCTCCGACTCTTCGTCGTTTTCTGCGATCGTAGTTGCGTTTGTACAGAAATGGGTGAATGGGTATTGTGAGAAAAACGATGATAGATAAGCAGAGGTGCTGATTAGCGTGACTCAAAGATCATTGGAATTATTTTTAATTAATGTTGTGTAAAGAAATGAAATCCGGGACTTCCTACTTTCAGAGATAATGATGGTGAGGTTGAAAGCTGCTAATATTGTAAATTTGTATAAATTATATACAGGGGCGTACGCAAGGGGGGGGCAAAGGGGGCATTTGCCCCCCCCTGGATTTTCGAGAGTAAAAAAATAAATAGATAGTGCCGA
>JAHZNE010008280.1:0-13414 GCA_027744055.1 Callyntrura sp. NNG-2020
ATTTTTCCTTGAATACATCCGATTTCACTCAAGGCGTAAACCACTCATCGCACATCAGAACGTAACCAGATGGCAAAATAAAAGGATAATAATGAGCGAACACCTAGTAATTTATTGTATTTTCAACATAGCAGGCGTGCTACTTGTGCTGAAGTGAATACTGTGTTAACTTAGGAGAGAGAGAGCACACAAGAGAATAAAGAAACATCATAAAACTTTTTATCCTAATAAAATGATAAGCCTACTAACACTCTAGCTTCCGGGCAGGATATTGTTGTGTGCTGTCTGGATTTTGACTTATTTCTAGTTGTCACCCATTTGTAATCCTGTTGAAAAACAGAATAGTACGTTGTACACAATGGCCACGTTAAATTCCCGTCATACCCCAACAAGACACACTATCATTCAATTGAACTTTCATTCAGAATGAACAGAAAAGGGGTTATCATACAGAGATGATTGTGTTTTTACCAATGCAACACTACATGTTAGTCTGGGTTCTCAGGAAAAATATTTCGTATAGCAGGGCACGTAGTAGGAACATTCAAAAGACACATCGCTTTGTTAAGATTCTTGTTCGAATCAAACAAGATACACATGGGGTGTGTATCTACCTACACGTGGGATGATACAGAAATCGATTATATCAGTGAGAAAACGGGTATATGACGGCAGGGAATGATTTAAATTGTGTAACAGTACGGGCAAAATAGAGAGAGAGAGAGCAAGCGAGGATTGAGTGAGTGGCAGATGACAAATTAAACACGCTCGCATCCTGCCTGTAAGCTATTAATCATAAAGGTTTATGCCCATTCATTTCTCCATTTTACTGCATTATAGCGTACAAAGTCGTTTGTAACACTTTACAATAATAATGGGGCCACGGGAATAGAAAGAAATTGATGGTTGACGGGATGGACTCTGTAAAGGCTCCCTACGATTACCTCCCTTGACACGATAGAAGGTTACGAAAGATAGACTAATGTCTGTCTGGTAGATGAATGTATGGCAATAAGACGACAGCTCTATACGGAAGTGAAACAGCAGCAGTGATACCATACTAAATAGGTAGAAGTGCACGTAGCAATGAGGAAATTTTCTTGAAAAGCGGGTTGCCCCTTCTGCAACCGCCTATTGTAAAAATTGTCTTTCCTTTCAACTTTCCTTTCTTCTCAGGATATAAACTAGTCCCACTTTCCCGGTATCAAAATTTTGCACGGCTGCGCGCATGGTCAGCGGGGAAAAACACGGAAATGAAATTTTAGATTGAGCTTTCTTTTTTCCTTTTGTAATGTTTCATGTTTCTTGGCTACACACGAGAACCATTCCCACACGTAACGAGTTCAAATAGTGAAGATATCTGACAATGGCGCAAATTTCATGCACTAATTCTTGGATGCAAGAGCAGCAGCTGCTGTTACCTTCGTGCTAATTCCTTTTCATTTTCGGCGGCGTAAGCAGTCCTACATAATGGCATTCAATTGAGACTGCGAGACAGTAACAAAGCTACACAAACCTGAAACTAGACACACCGTGGCCCGGAAATCCTCCATTGCCTTTCCGTATCCGGGAAAAGTTCCTGTTTTACTTGATGGCTCTAACTGAAGGTGCTGGTTGTATAACCTCCCCAGTATGAGTGAACTGTATGGAGAATGACTGAGATATTGATAGATGACTATTTTATCCTGATCTTGACTTCAACCCACATCACTCTTCCTTTTGTCGATATTTGTTCCACATTACCCAGAGATTCTATACCCAGAAGCTGCAGAGCATCATGTTATTCTACTTTCTCTCTTCTTCAGCTAATGATGGACAAAAACTCTGGGAATTTCCGACTTCCCTTGTGGTTTCCCTTTACCATAACGGAGCGCACACAGTATATTTTAGATTATTTTACCACTATTTTATACTATTATTACGCACACACGGAAATGCAGACATGTTTTACGTACCTATATAATATATATGTCTATGCTATATAGAAACACCAAACATGTTTCTACCACAGCTACAGAGATAGAGAGACAGATACGGCTTTGTCGTCATTTGCTACTTTCTCTTTATTTCTCTTAATTCAGATGGTCATGCCTCGTTCTGTATTTGGGTCAAAGGGAAATACTTGAGAGCAGTGGCACACAATTCAGTTGTTACTCTTCTGTTGCAAATGTAGTTAGGTATATAACTCGTGTATGATGGTAATAGTGTGTTGGATTGGGTAGAAAATTGAAAGATACACTGCCTACCCCCTTTCCGATCAGCTTTCCCCTTGGTATTTTTCGTAATTTTGGATCCTGTTGCTGTGTAGCCACAAAAATCATTCTCATCACAACAACTTATAAAAGTATACAAGCGTTTTAAAGATTCTGGTGGAATTTTTTATATCCATCTTTCTTGGTATCTAGCCATCCATCTGCAAATATAGATACAACGCGAGATTCTAACAGTATCAGCAAAACTTCGCCCTTTTCTCTCTCTCTTTTTTTTCTTGCTGATCTTTCACAATGATGGCTAACAACAACATTTTTACGCGCCACGCATTTATCCGCAAAACATCTAGTATGTGTGGCCTACACACCAGTTACACGTCAAGCTGTGGCACATTATATGGAATGTGCACACACACGCTCACATACTGCAGGGCATATGACTTTACAATTTATATAGCTATCCGTGGATAACCGAAAACCCCGGGTTTTATTTGCCATTACTGTAATACGTTTTTACATGATGGTATAGAGACACACGTTTATAGGCTGGCTTTGTGGCACTGCGGTTTTTCTTGGTGTGTGGAACACTGGGACAGTTTTTTTTCTTCAAAGAATAAAATTGGTTTTCTTCTTCGTTTTCCCCATTTTCTCAGCAAAATAATATCTGGCGTTGGGGAGAAGGGAAAGAGAAACAGAAAGCTGATGGTCATATATAGTCATATCAAATCAAATCGGAGTAACCCATTGTGGGGTGGTATAACTAATAGTGCAAAAGGGTAAAATGAGTATATGAATATATACATGTTACCGTTTCCAACAAAAAATGTACAATTTTCGTCAAATGATTACTTAGAGAGCAGTGCTGCAGTAATAGAGTGTTGTGTGAACCGGCGTTCCTATCAAAACAGCAACCAACAGTAATCATACATTATGATCATATAGAAGAACGTGATTCTCATTCGTGATGAATATAATCTTTCGAAAAACTTTTGTCTTGTATTTTTTTCTCAAGAAAGTGTACCTAGCAAAACGGTTCACTGTTGCACACAAAAAGTTGTTGAGCCAGCAATGAAAGACACTTTGTATCACCTCATCACATACACAAGATTTCCACTGTTGGCATTTTTACCTGTTATGGGCATGGACCCACTGTGTTATACTTGCATGTTATGCACATATGAACATTGTCATTGTTATTATAACAAAGTAGGACAAAATGATGATTTTTGTAGAAAAAATGTGTAGTTCTGTGGGTTGGACCGGGGCATGTGTATTAGTGAATCTTGTTGTTTGTGTGTGGCTTCTAAAAAATTTTTCTTTCCTTATTTCTTGAGACGTGTATACCAAAAATGGGATTGTTATTTTCTAAGTTATTGTGCATGCTGGAAAATGTATAAAAAATTGAACCCTGCTGCTGAATAAGTCAAAAACAAACTTTTAAGATGGAAACTATTTCTGCCCCGCGCTCACTCTATCTCTCTCTCTTTTCTTCTCTCTATCTGTCCTAAACTAATCCAGTGTTGTTGTTGTTGTTTCCCACTACGCTAATTATGTAAATACAAAAGACTTTTCTTGGTTTCTAGAATAAACACGATATGATAATCACGACAAGGAGTTTTAAAGGGCAAAGGTATCTACAGAGCAAGATTGAGTAGTGCCAGCATCATGAAATGTCATAAGGTGAAATCCTCCTCTTCTCTATCTCTCTCTCCCTACACACAAATATGATATACACGACAAGACAATTTTATTGTGTAGACAGAGTGTATTTCATTCTATGGCACTATAGCCCTTTATCGCTGTGTGCAAGTGGTCCATGGTTCTACATAGATAAAAAGATAAGCCATTTGAATGTACTCCACGGACCGACTCTACTTGTAGACCCTCTCTCTTTCTCTCTGTGAGCCAAGTAGGAACGAAGTAATGATTAGAAAAATCCATACTACTTGGCAGGGATCCTGTTTCTTTCCAAGATAAAATAATAATAGCAATGTGCTTAGGCGCTGGTAAATAATGCATCCATGGCCAGCCATTAAACAGATATGGTTTTAAAAAATAACCAGTTGAAGATGAGATATTAAATATGCAGCGGATGAGACCCTGGTCTCTGCCCGGTGCATTCAGAATTTTGGCTATTTTGGTAACCTTATTAAAGAGGACGATCCTCATGATCATGAGGATGATGATGATCACTGCTGGCGAGCAGGTTATAAATATTCCCTGGTGTGTCTTTTATGATGATTCTTTTTTTAAGAAACAGGACATGCATGTGCAGCGCCAAGTTGGAACTTGGTGGGGTTTTTATTTATGTGTCCCAAACCGGGTGAGGAGAAGCGTGTATTTTCTCTTAAAGTGCTCCATTATCTTAATGTCACCTCGACGTAAACGATGAATGGACAAACAAGCTAAGGCACTGTGTCGATTCATAAAGCAGGTTATCTTGGCGAAGAGTCAACCTTCTTTTCATTTTGAGAAGGAAATTTTTAGTGCTTTTATTGATTTAATTTTTCAAAAAAATGTATATACGTAAAGGGGCGCTTTGCTTTGATGTAACAATGCCCCAGCTCCAGTTTAATATCAATGACGCTTAATTTTATGGCCCTCATAATTTTAGCTGTCATATAGTGCAAGACTTTGAACAGAAATGGGTCTCTTACAGGAATGCCCTTATCATTCCAGAAAAATTGCTATTATTACTGCAAGATTTACATGTACACAGCGCCCTGTCAACTCGCATTTAAGTGAGTAATTTCCTTTTTTTGTATTTGCAGATCACATACGAGAGTTCTCTTGTGGGAAGCGTTACTACAGGACCTTCTACCAGGATCCAAAGCGGGGGTTCCTGTACATTGGTGCTATGTAAGTGAAAAATGAAATGAATAAAAACTCTAATTGAATTCTTTTTCTGTTTTTTGCTTCCTTACACTTCCTGCAAGGCTTTTCCTCGCGCTTTATTTTGTTTGCACGAGTGCATTTTTATCATGGCCACATATCTACATTATGTGCATGTTAGTTCGTAGATAGCAACGTTTTCTAACAAAAGACGAAAGAAAAACTACATTTTTTACGAGGATAGGTATATGATGTACACATTCTGGTGCGGAAATAAAATAAGAAAAGAAAATAATGAAAAGTGAAAATCCCGGCAAAGTACGAGGAATTCAGTCGATAACAGAGAATTGAAGCGTACGGACCAATTACAGGAGGTATACTACACACTTACACTGATGCTATACTAAATTGTGTGGTAGTAACTTAAAAGCGACAGAAGCAGTATCACGATAACTACTTTTTTGCCTCGTGTCACTTACTTACTTCACCATTCATTTCATCCTGAGAAATTCATTGCTTTGCTGTGGTATTACCTAAATTGACTTTTGGAACGAAGAGTATTTTTTGTGTAAGGAAACGACAAAAAAGATACAAAAACGTTCCAAGACTTTTTTACTTCTTGTTTCCGGTTTTCGCAGTAATTTTCCTTCCAATAACCTACAACGTCAGCGTACAAACACCTAAAAGAACCCTTTTACTTGGATTGATCCTGAAATACAAAACGGTTATCTCTGTGTATTAAGTGCTATTGCCACTTTATCCAACGGTTCTTCTCTTCCGGTTCGTTTTACCTGGTCAGTGGAAGCTTTTATAGTATCTATACTGCTATCTATAAGTATGGCACATGCCACAATGACAGGGAGGAAGTAGATAATGCTTGAGCGCTTAGTAGCGACGAGACGGGGATAGTATTTTCTTAGTATTTGACAATTTGGGAAAAGAAATTGAGATCTGTGTGTGCGTATTTGATCTGGAGCTTCTATGTGGTCATTATAAAGAATCCTTAGAGTTGATGAAGCTCCCTTTACCTGTCTAGGAGCAGATAATCCGATTAGTAAGTTCTGTGTATTGACGTGCCCGTGTAGTTTAGAGACCTGCCAGGCAGCCAACCTTGTCACATATCGGATTACTTCCTGGGGATGGAGGAGAGTGCATTTCTTATAAAAACGTAATACAAAATTAGATTTTTTCTCAGAATAGAACGGTAAAAGTTGCCTCCTTTCCAAAAAGGCTAAGTAAGACAGATCTCATTCTAGCTACCATAAAAGTATTTCTATAGTTAAGCGGATGCGCTTCCGCTTAGCGGGAAAATGCGACATTGGAACGTCTTTCTTGGTTCAACCTATCCAGATTGGCAGGCGGTGAAGAGTAGTAATTGGAATTGGCATCACCGTGATTTTTTACTTCTTTCCGCAATATATATTAAATAAAACACTTACAAGGTCACCTGTTTTTCATGTTTCTGCAAAACGTAGCTGCCACAGCTCCTTATAATTTTCCCGTCCTTCTAGTGTTATAGTACGTCAATCAGAATCACCATAATAGGCGATACTGTGACACCAAGATTACTTAACAAGACAAATATTGACAAGGAAGGTAACGACACATTTTGGATACATAAACTATTAAATGCGTTGCCGTTTTCAATTGCCATTTTCAATAAGAGTGCGCAACTACAAGTATGACAAGGGCAAATTTTAATTCAGTAACTCTGGCACGTCTAATAATAGACTTCAAAGAGATCAATATATTACTAACGGTAAATAGGCCTACTTCCGCCAGCAGATTTGCCACATATTATTGATGAATGGTGATGTTATGTTAGTTTGTACTCTGTCGTTATTTCCCAGTGTACTCGGTTCTTAAAGTGGATCTCACTTGAGAGGTGTGTTGTTTGGCGCTATTGTATTCAAATGACGCAATATAACCTAACATTCACAATATTTCATTATTCCAAGCAATTCCGTGTTGTTCACAGGAGCAAGAAGGAGGAGACGGAAGACATGTTGTGTGAATGGCTTTATTTGTCATGTCTACAACAGCTAAGTAAACAGTAAGTGGCAGCAGATAGGTAGGGTGAAAGTTTCAATGTGTGCTTGTGTGCTTAGTTTTCTTTGACTTTACTCGAAATTGGACATAGAGTGGAGGGGATTTGGTGGCAGGAGAAGTGTTTCAACTTTCAGGTATAAATTTGGAATATTGGTGGCGGTGATGATAATGAGTCCCCAGAATCAGTTTAAAAGGTGGACTAAACGAAAAAGTGGGCTGGTACGCGTTTAACCCTGTTTTCGTATACATTAGCACACTTCACTTTCTATCTCTTTGATGTTTAGAGTGGCAGAAAGAGAAAACGCAGTAATAACGCAGTGTTTACATTTCCCAAACAAGCCCTAATTTAGCGCGTCTCTCGATTGAGATATGAATTTTTCCTTACGTGAACCAATCTAATATAATGAAAGTTTTGGTGAACCTGGAAGGCTTTGTTATACAATGATGAAAGTGAAGGGTTTTTGTGATGGTCGTAGGCAGAGAAATTCTTGACGAGTTTCATTCTAGACGTGTGTCGTGTCATACAAAACAATAAGAGTTGTTTCTCTTTGTGGGCATGGCTCGTTGTTTATTTATCTTTGTACTTGTCCGTTTCCCTTGAAATCAGAGAGAGCCAACGAGAAAGTTGTAGATACCACTACTACAACGGTAAGGAGCAAATCAAAACTGTTAAGGTGAGCGTATAGTATCAAAAGTGTACATAGGCACAAATTTTGTTTACTTAAAACCTCCTGTACGGGTACCTACTAGCATGCATTTGCATACATTTGTGTGTGATCTTGCAATTAGTGGCATCTTTCCAGGAAAATTCATCAAGCTTCAAGTAGGAGTATGATACACCATGTGTTTACCTAAGTGTACACACATACATAGGTATTCATATGTACATCGCACTTCATTGTCGAGCATGGCTCGGTATATATTCAATTCCAAGAAACGTGATATATACATGGTCTCCCAACTATGTGCTATATGTTCCGAGTTTTGTTTGAAGTTTTAAGCTACAAATTTCCTTTCATTTTCCGAATAGCTTTTCTCTCGTTTACTTGACGTTTTACTGAATTATACTAAAAGAGCAAGAGTAGTTTTGTTCGTCCTCTCTCTCTCTACTCTTTTGCGGATTCCATTCGAGAAATGCAGGAGGTACATTTCGTGGCAAAGGTGAAATGACAATATATTGCTAAGAAAATATTAATAAGACTGATAATAGGAAAGACAAACACTTTTGTTTGAATTGCCTCTGTGTGGCCTCCTGTCATATTCATACTGTCATTACAACCTTTTCCCAGGAAAGCATATCAAATTCGCCACTCATTAAACGTCCTACACCCATCCAACCCCTCTCGTTTAGCCACAAAATTCCAGAGCAGCTCACTGTGGAGAGAAGGAGAATAGAGTATTATTTTCAGTTTTATTGCGTTCGTTGACAAGAGGGAGAAATGCGGCTGATAAAATAACGGAAAAGAAATAACGGAGTGGTTCTTCGTATATACATAATAGTATTACTTCATTTCTCTGCAGCTAAAAGCTTATCCTCTTTGGTCCTACGTCTTATTCTCTTGCTCTGTTCTCTCTTTCTCGCTGATAACACTTTCCACTTATTCTGGCAAACTCTTGGTTGCGTAGAGATACTACTGATAATGTAAATACTCCGGGTATTCCTTGGAAGGAGAAAGGGAAAGAAAGACTAACGCATGGGACGCGTGGATGATGATGAAAAGAGTAAAATTAGGAAACGGGTGGATTATTTTTGGCAAAATGAAAATACAAAGGGGAAAGATAGAAGGCAAACGTCTGTACGCTTATATTGGTGACGAAAAAGATGGTAAGTAACACAAGAAGAGACGAATTCTCTCCCTCTCTCAAGTGGAAATTCATAGTCTCCTAATGGATTTCGGATATTGCAAACTGATAGCACTTATACTTTAGGAAGAAGGGGTACCAGAAAGGGGAAACGGTGAAGAGGAAAGCTTTTATCTTTACCGACATCTTTCTTCCCTATTTATGTGTTTACTCAACGAAGACGCTGCGTAACACAGGAAAGGATGCGACCATACGACGACAAGGAGAGAGAAGAGGCGGAAAAGAAATGTTTGCAATAGTACACACTGTATTAAGTAAAATACACAAAATGGATCAACCTCTACAGGAAAGACAAGAGAGAGTTTACCACAAGTAGTGAAAGTCCATAATACTTTACGCATATTAAAATGTGTACTGCTATCGGCACGGTACGGATGTGTCATAGGGGAAAGTAAAATGGATGTCTTTTGACTGTGGTCTACTTGCGTGAAAATAAGAATGTTTATAAGCTTTTAAGATTGTGCCAAGATTCGTATGCCCGGATAGAAGATATAAGTTCACTATTCACAGGGGCAGGGTATATAGAATTATATAGGTTTAACCTAAGAGTCCAGGAAGTTGTCTAACGCGGGTATTTTGCTTTGAACTTCGGGTGTCATTTCCGAAAATTTTTTGAGCTACTGATTTGGAAATAGTCTAGAATAGCCGCATGTTGTAATGGCATTTTGCTGTGAGTTATTACTAAAGTAAAAGCAGAAGTTGAAATAATTTCGGAAATATTATAAAGGAATAAGGCTGTTATTTCGTTGCGATAACTGTTAAACAAATTTGTAGCTTCAAGTCACGGAATTCAGGAATTTGAAAAAAATTTAGCTTTCAGATGTACCCCATGTCCCAACTACTTTTGGAAGATTCAATTGAATCTACTCAATACAATCGTACTGCCTAAGATTCTTTTTTTTAACGATTTCTCGCTTGTTTTGAGAAACGCTTTGCATACAAATGCACCCTGTAATCTCTTTAAGTACACTTAAAAGGGAATTTTAAAGGATACTTGTTCTGCCTCTTTAACGTTCGATTTTTGATCAGGATAAGAGCATGCTGATGACAAGAAGGAGTGGAGCAACAAAATCCAATCAGTACATACGGTTGTTGATTTTTTAAAACGTTTTCCTGTGTATACTCTCTGCGCCAATTTTCAGGACATACCTTTCACGAGTAGTGCTACTACTACTGTTGACTTGATTGTGTTTACATTGTTGCACGAAAGCTTGCTCCATTTTTCAGGCTTTAGGCAGCCCATTTTGCTACCCGATTTCTTAGAAGACAATTCCACTTCAGAAAATTGGAGAGAGATGGTGTCTGTTTTGGAACGCTCAGCAAAGAAATCAGAAAATCAGAAAAAGTACCTTTCTACGTCAGTCAAGGGCTTGAGGTGCTTTAGTACTTTAACTAAACAGAGGAGAGATGGAATAATAAAAAGTATGACGAGTGGTGTTCCCATTCCAAGGGAATAAGAAGAGGCCACTACTGGAAATTTGTAGATGTGCTCCGTTTTCCTTAACAGTTTTTCATTACATTATAAACTCCTCTTAACATTTTCTACCAAAACTCCCCTTTCAAATCAACCCATATCCATGCTGACTTGTAACTGTGTCGCTAAAATAAATTTCTCCCAAAATTGTTTACTTGTATGGTGCGCATTCAAAAACTCGAAAACTGGGTAACTCGGCAAAACTAACGGAATGAATGAGTAATAATTGATTTTCTCGTGTTCTTATTGTTACAACATCTTAACCCAATACTTCATTCATTCTTTCGACTCCACATTACTATTCCGTTTTAGTACTTCTCCACAGGAGACTTGGTGAGTTCTAACATCAAAGCTATTGCTGCGAATTCTACGTAAGTCTGCCAAATTGAATTAATTTCAAGAATGCTTATAGATGAACGTATCTAAAATCGTAAAGATATTATGCTTAATGACTATAATCTTTCTGTCTGTGGAGGTATTTTCAATTATTTTAAAAGAGCCTTTCTTCCACCGCCGCCGTCGGCGCCGCCGCCGCTCACTAAAATCATTCAGTCGACTTTATAGGAAGTGTATACATACTTTGTTATCTCGCCAAGGAAAAGGTATTATTGTGTGTATGGCCGTTTATTACTGTCCTGTTTTATTCAATGAGTCTCTTTCGTTTTACGTTCATCTAAAATTCAATTTATCTTTTAACAGAAGCTATTCAACGGCAAAAAATTTCCCATTCTGTTGTTGTTTTGCTACCAGCCCTGTTATTTCCGCTGTATCTATAGACTTTGCGATAAAACTACAAGATATATAATTCTTCTTTTATTTTCGACATGGTGTGAGCGTTGTGTTGATGAACCCCACTCGTTGATTAGATTGGGGTTTCTGCTTATTTTGCTAAAAGTGTGCGAATCGCCATTTTTATTGACCAATTGAATGCGAGAAAAGGCGTAAAAAAGTTTAACGCTTTCGATTTCGTCTTGTTGCCTCCAACCAGGAACAACGTCACAATTTTCTCTGGCGCGCCGTGTATGTATAATGTATGTAATGAAATTGGCAAACTTTTTGGCAAAACAAAGAATGTATGGGTTATACACCATGTTTCTCCTTTTCCCCTGGGCGATCCAGCTACCGCTATATACCCACATAAGTATAGGTTATATTTGCTCAAATAAGCAATGGTTCGAAAGATGTAGCGTTTCTGGCTGCAGGTTGCTTTTTTACGGGAATGCTCGTTTATCTCGATGTATATGCAAAGTTGAATAAATGATGAGCTGTTTTTTGGTGGACTCTCTTTGGGATATAACTGACTGCTGTGGGATGACACACGATAAAAATGTGAATTTTTTTGCCGAGTGGAAACAGCACTTTAACAACAAGAAAAACAACAGCCACTACCACCTCCCGCCACCACCACGCGGATTGAATATATTTTGTCGATTCGATTGATTATGTTTTATGTATCCCCACCACCGCCACTACGGGTAGAACAAAAAGTTTTTTTTCTTTGTGAAAACTTACAACGATATAATACGACTACAGAGTTTAGGGGAGTCCCACTGCAAGAAAATGTTTTATGGTTTTTGTAGGAAGGTTTGGTGTATATAGTTTTACTTGACAAAGTTTCGACAGTGAAAGTGGGTGTATTGTTCGGTATGAATATTTTGTTACGCGCTCATTCATATTTCTAGTCAGGGCGTGAAATTCGATTGTCTCTTATGACAGCAGGAGAAAAGAAGTATCCGTGTGTTGTCGCCAACATTATAATATCGTCGTTGTCGCTGTCGTCACATACACACAACATCGCATCACCCCGAGAATTTTTTGAATACGCTATTGCCAACAGCTATGTATAAAGCTGGTTCGTGATCACATGCACTTTGTGTGATGGAATGGTTTATGTATTCTGCATTTTGCTGTCATATTTTATATTTTAATGCCACAAAGCCACTCGGTTGCTTTATAAATACATACATGCCGCGCAAGCTTTTCTCCCTCCCTTTCTCTCTCTTTCTTCCTTTCTTTTCTCTTCTACTATTTCTGCGGGGAAAGTAAATATGTGTGAATCTCTTTGTACCTAAATTTCTCCCGTGGTTTCCCAGACAAGTGCATTATATGTTTCACGAAAAAATAGGAAAAGTTGTAGTTGGCTCGTTTGTTCCTTCGTTAGAGCTCATTTGCATCCCGTCAGTCAGCAATATTACAATTGCTCCCCCCTGGGGGAGAATAGCATAGCCAGTCTTGTGTGATGAACGCATTAAGCAATCTGCATTTGAAATAACTTTACATACATAATAATCAGAAATGTGTTGTGCAGCGGTACTCCTACAGCCACATCATGTGCACAAGGGAAATTATAATACGGTATATTTCTTTGTATTTATTAGCTGCAACACGCCCAAAATATTTTCTCCTTTGAAGTGTAAACCTTGCATACTGGTGGGGGCTGCGTAGGATATAAAACGTGGCGTAGTACAGTAGATACAAAAATGTCACCTTTTTAAAAATTTAACCAAACAAGAAAACTGACATTGGACATGGGTGATTTCTATGCGAAACATTTTCGTTATTTTAATTGCTTGCGCGACTTTGTTTATGGGAAAACATAAGCAACTCTAGGTATTCTGAAAACGTCCAACGAGAAGTGGGCGAATAAAAAATTTGCAAGTATTTAACTTGCTGTACTTTCTAGCATGTAAATTTAAACGATGACCGTGACATGCTTTTCTCTGCCAATTTATTTTTAAAATGATAATCACAACCACACCCGAGATTTCTCCAGCCTTGATTTACTTTTTCCCTCCCTGAAGAATTCATCGGATGCCCTCTATTTATAGGAAACCGATTCCTACGCAAATGTTTTGCTCCTTGTAACTTTTGCCGTTCTTTGTCCCCTGTCAGATTAAATGGTTATACTCTAAATGGGTATAGGTATGTCCCATGGCACATCGTAATAGCCTAGATAATGCAGTTCTGTTGTTTGCTCCATTTCAAG
>JAHZNE010008281.1:0-10200 GCA_027744055.1 Callyntrura sp. NNG-2020
TTCTAGGCAGGCAGCACACACACACAACTTGGTCTCCTCCTTCTGTGATTACCAAGCAAAAAAATATATTTTGTATCTTATGCAGATACCCTCTCTATTGCTCTTGATCTCTTTCTCTCTCGTGTCAGGTCAAATTACTTGCTTGACTCGGACAACTCCTTTACACTTGTCAGGTGACAAACCCACACGAACATGATGAGCCTGCACAAAAAATGTAATCTCTCCGAAAAGAAAACTAGGTTTTTGCGACACGTTTCATCTTTATCCCTACCTACCTGCCTGCTATCCTCACAGACATACATCAACCATAAAATCATAAACCATCAAAAATGGTAAATTTTTTGCCAAGCTGTAACCTGTCTGCTTTAAAACCCAAACTGATTTGTGTTTTAAAGTCGCTTCAGCCCCATGAATAATGATTATGACCTCTCCCTCCATTCTCCCTCCCTCCACAATTCCACTCACATTTTTTTCTTCATAATCTTCTCCTTTATAGTTACTTTTTTTGCAACAGTCTCATTTTCCACATTTGTCGTACAACAAACAACATACTCTGTCCCCACACGTGCATAAAAAATGTAAGCGCAGTTGTGGGTGCTTCTGCTCAGGCCCATATCGTTAATACTAACTACACAGTACACCTGTTTATTAAAAAGTTCACTTACTCTTTCAGTGTGCCCTCTCTGAAGCGTAGGTAGGTACACATTATTTTTTTTATCTTCGTATTTCTGATGTTGCTGCTCCCTCCAAATACAATACAAAATTTATTTCTTTTTGATGATTTTTCCCTTGTTGGCTGTAGGCAACAAGTTTAAATTATATAATTGAAAATCAGCCCCCGTAAAATATATCCCCCTTTTGCAATAATAATATGTGATCTTGTAGTAACACAACCTGATGATAGTGAGGATGATCTTTATCCCGTGAACCTGACTACCTGCCTACCTGCTAGTCTCTGCCCACGACGATCAAATAAAAGTTATATGAGGTTAACGCGCTATCATCTTGAAAAGTTGATGATGGTTCACCTATGTAAGGCAGTATATATACACACAACAGCTTTAAAGCTTGTGACAAGATTAATATTTTTTAACACGGGCGTAAAAAAGAGCTGTTGTGTAAGATTTCAAAATATTGTTCGTTATCATCACTTATCAGGTTATTGCATGGCCGCAGAACAGCGATATTATTACCATATATGTAGATATTTCCGTATCTATTCTCCCCATTGTCGCCGTTATCTTCAAGATTGATTTAGAATCCGATAATTTTCACGGGTGCACTCTTCCTCGGGAATTGCCTTATTGTAATTATGTCTTGACGCTAGTTGGCGCAGTCACTTTGAATCTCCTTTCACGCAGGACATTCCATTCATCACCACCACTGCACTTTGACCAAACTAGTCAGCCTACATTTTGCAAATGGAGATGAAAGCGCCAAAAGGCGTTATAGAAAATTGTTCAAATGTTATAATCCTCCGCGCTTGTTTTGTTCTCTGATATACATTACCAGCTAATAAGCGCGGAGAAAGAAAAGGGAAAAAAGAGATTATCGTTTGTTGTAAGACCGTCATAATGGGCATTAACAGCGTGCGAGAGAGAGAGAGAGAGAGAGAAAAGTAATCTGTAACAGAGAAAAGAAGAACGACATGACACACCGAAACAAAAAATGATTCGTCATTCCGGTTAAGGAGATAATCCGCCTGTTTAGCAAAGTGAAATATTTTTATAGAGTGTACCTATACGTATAACGACAGCGACAATTACTGTTCCTGCTACACCATAGAGTAACCCAAGTTGTGTAGTTGTTTTCCTTTAAGGCATGAAAAAACAATAATAATTTCCCCTACCACCACCATCATCCTGATTATTACCATCATCATTCTCATGACACATTCAAGTTTCAAATATTTTATCCCTCATTTACTACAAAGCCAGCGCGTAGAAGAAAATTCATTCATTACTCCCTTTTCATTCATCTTCTCTCTGCTTCCTTTTCTTTGTGAAGGTAAATACAGTTAGCCTTGTTGTCTGCTCACTCCCAAATGATCTGCTGGTCATAATCAAAATGATCATCGTCCAATGCACAGGGGTAGAGACAGATTTAATTTGCCATTTCATTCTCGTCGCAGGAGGAAGCAAACAGGAGCAGCGAAAAAAGATGCAGGTGGACAGAGAGAGAGACTGAAAGGCGGAGTTGGAGAAAAATATATAACCATCAAATTCTACTCCTTTCTTAATAATTACCTACAATGTGTATCGTATCGTATTTTGTATGAGCAGACATGTAATAAAAGGAGGTGGTTATGGTTCGGTTAAAATAAAAAACAACTTGCTAACTTCTTGTCCTCTCCCTCTGTGCATGGCGCTTCAAAGGCAACTCAGAAGAGCAGACAATCAGACAACAGACAGCTTATAATAAATTTTAATAATAATGTGTGGTGGATATATTGCTGCATTTATTTGATTTTTATTACATTTCACTTTTATACTTTTTATTGCTACATGACAGCCTTTTTGGGATAGAAGAGGGGGTGCGCATCTTCATAGTTATTCTGTCTCCTACCAATTTCTACTAATATTTATTCATGTTGTTATTATTTTGGGCAAATTCTTAATGGCTATTAAAATGAGAGTAATAACATTTTTCACTTGAAATACAATATTCGCTGTTAACAGATTACCAATTAACCGTGAACCGATAAAACCGTAACATCTCCTCACACCTAAAAAAATTTAAATGCATTTAGTCATGCTTCTAGGTCAATAAATAGCACAAATGGAGAGGCAAGAAAGAAAAATGCATTTTATTTTAGCATTCATCATCATCATTCTACTTCTACTCATTAGTCGCCTAAGAGGTGCACTTTACTATTTATTGTACCAAATTGTACGCACCTTTATCATTATCATCATCATCGTCCTCATCATATCATCATCTTGAGCAACCTCTGAGGCAGCAGCTACGTTTCGTCAAGATAATAAATTGGTAACCTTTCAAATTACCATGTTAGAAAAGCAACTCCAAAAACATTTGTTTTCTGCTTGATATGTTATACCTGTGCTCCTACTGCGGTTACTGTGCACGGCTGCACCTACATTTTTTTTATTCTCCTTTGGTTAGGCTGTTAATCAATTCGCACTAAAAATGTCTGGTAGAGAAATAAACGCACTTTTAAGTATTGTGTAGCATCATCAGGAATAGGAGCAGTTGCAGAGAAACCACAGTAATTATGCGTGAAACATTGCAGATGTAACATGCATACAAGCGCAGAGAGAGAGAGAGAGATGTGCAGTGCAGTTTCTTATTAAGGATGAGGGAATGATGATGATGAGGAGGAGGATTGGGATATGTGTAGTTTGGTATTATTATGCAAATGCAAAAAACGCGACTAACAGGTGCGTACATCAAGACATGCGCTGCCTAGTTTTATGGAAGTCGAAGTTGCATTACGCAAGAGCCGAACAAGTCGTAATTTTTGTATTGGTGGCGTATACAAAAAACAAGTAGGCAACGATGAGCTGTCAACAAGACAAATAAGTTTTTCATCTCTATATTTCATTGGGAGAGTCTTCGTTAATAGAAAAATTGCTCTAATTAGGCCATTCCGCGTACTCTCAACTGTATTTGGGTGTGCGTTTTTGAGGATACTAAATAAACAACTTGGCTTGTAGTAATGCCACAGCAGTGGTGACCAATAAAGGGAATGCTGGTAAAGTTCAAGCTAAACAGTTTCTCTGGCTGAGTACCTAAAATACGATTTACGATAAGACGGATGATGATGATTATGGGGAATATTTTTACTCTGCGAGGAAAAATAAAAAAGAAAATTATGATGAAACGTTACTGGGAACTGGGAAGTGCTCTACACACGAGCAATTTACAGGGTGCTTTTGTGGATGTCTTTTTCCCGGAAGGGTGTTTCATTTAGTGCAAAAATAACGACAGAAATGTAATTGTCTCGGCTTTTTTCCAGTAGCTGTTGCTATAAAATGAGTGTCCCGATATAAACCGCTCCCCTAGTTTCAAATGTAATGGTTTTGATGATAAAGCACCTCCACGAAACGAAGACGTTTTTAATGGTCCTTATCACTCGAGCCAATGCATACACCCTTTCTACGTTGAGGAAAAAGAACAATTCTGTTAAACTTTTTTATGGACGAATTCTCTGTACAATTCAGGGGAACAAGAGGGGAATTTCACAAAATGGTTAGTTCGATATCTTCCAAAGCGTATATTTTTGTGACGGTAAATATTATTTTGGCGAAAAAAGAAACACGACCGTTTATTAAGGTGTTATTACGAATTACTGAAAACAGGGCATTATTTCCGCTTGTAGTTTTCTTCTGTGAACCACATTTCACGCCGTGGCACGAACCTGAGTATAAACCAAACACATATCATCATCATCGTTATCGTACCCATGCAATTTATTTCTTGGAAAAAGTGATTCAACGAAAATGTCAAGAAGCCGCTAAGGATGAAGAATTCTTTGCCTCCTTTGCTGCTGTTGTATGACAAATAAAAAATGAAGCCTGTCGAAATGGCGTAACTTTAAAAAATATATACACACATACCCAAAATAAATTTACGATTGCCACCTACAAAGCCAAATTTTTTTGGTTTTCAGAAGAGCCTGCTAATAGAAACTCATGTCGGTATTTTTTTTCTTCTCTAACGGTTGATTTTGGTTCAAAGAAAAACTCCTTCACCACTGGGAAAAAGAGGCAGGTTGATCGAGTACACGTAATACAAGAACATTATTGCAAAAAACCCTCAGAAAAAAAAATGGTTTCAAGAACAGCAACATTGTATGCAGTCGTTATGTAATATGTAGCGCCATGTATAGATTGAAGAGGAAGCTGAGAGAAAAGTAAATCGTGGAATGTAAGCATAATATTTTCCGTATTGTATGGCCACCACTCCAGTATCCGTCGTTTATTGACTGGGGGACTGAAAGAGTAACCAGGAGAAGCGAATAAGATGCTTGTCGCTCTCCTTGTCGACTGCCACCGCTGGGTTGTCGTCAGGTCAAAGGAAGCACAAAGAACGTTGGTTTTCATTCACCTTACCGTTGCATGGTAACAGGCAAGGAGCTCTAGATTTTTTCTTCTTTCGTTGTGGTGGGGCTGGGAAAAACGAATTTCTTGAGTTGGCCTGTGAAAGAAACGAAGAAGAGGTGGTGGTGGTGGTAGTGGAGAGAAGTGCAAATAACTACTTTGTATTCCACTCGAGCCGTACAAATTCATTCCATCACTTTGGCATTCCCATTTCCAGAGTAGTAGTGGAGAGAGAGAGAGAAACATACTCGTTTTTTATGCAGTTGAGAGTTTAGGTATTATGGAGGCACTACACACTACTCCGGCTTCACTTTGACTGGTTGTGAGAAACGATGTATTTTTAAAGTTAAGACCAACTTGCAGAAGATGATGAGTTGACTAGGGAGTTTGTTGGCGAAGAGTCAGTAATGCATTCATGCAAGAAACAGGGATTGATGTGATGGGTTGTGACGTTCTCGGGAAGGTGGAAGCCGAGTGAAAAATGGTAATAGAAAAGGATGAGGGAGAAAGGGAGAAGGAATGAGAAGGAGATACATTTCACAGCAAAATTAATGGTGTAACAAAGAAAGCCGATGGTGATCAAAAAGAGGCGGAAAGATTTTTTTACAGACGCAATGTGCACGAAGAAGCGATTAGCGAGGAACAAATGCGGGAATATATTCTATTTTTCAGGTTTCCTGAACAGCAGGTACTTCTAGCCTAAAGTCTGTGCGAAGATAATTAAAAATCCCTTTTAAATTTCATAATGGCTGCGTGCAATTGCTTTTTTCAATTTTTACTGCGTCGATAATTTCGGACCATGACCAGGAGGACCTATTTATATACACATGTATGCGTCTCTCCTTGTGAAACGGTCTTAAGGGCGGTGACACATTTCGCCAATGTACATTTTGCACCTGTCTTCTCTCTTGATGAAACCAGCGGAAACATTGATTCGACCTGTAGAAATGTTTAATGTATATGGTAATGAATAAATTACACGAATGGATGGTAATTTAATATTTTTACGGTACTAAAATACTTTTGGATTTTCCAAGTGACCCAGTCATTTTTGTTTGAAACTAAAGATTAGGTACGTATAAGTATGTAGCCCCTTGTTTACGATCTTGTTGTTTACGAGTAACTTGACTATATGCGTAAATGGGTCATGATGCTCATCCGCGTCAGATGTGAGTTCATCTTCATTTTTTTCAAAAATAAAATTTAGTCTCGCTTCTTTATTGCCATTTTGTCTGCTGTGTCTCTCACTGTACGGATTATTTAAAAACGGTACCATAAATACATGTACAGATGTACATCGTCGTCCTGGTTGGTAAATTATCTTTAACGCAACATATTCTTTTTCTCTACCCGACATGTCTCCGCCAATGATTTATGACTATTTGATCGTAAAAATTTCGCTACATGAGGGCCGCTGCTCTGCAGACACAACTTTTAAAATCCATCACCGAGTTTCCATTTTTAGAGATGCTCTTGGGACGGAGCCTTCAACTTACAGACAGTTTTCGCTCTCTATTTTTCAATAACAGAGTCAGAAAAAGCCATACATGTACTACACGAGTGCTTTTGTGGAATGCCGCTCTTTGATCACCGTTTAGGCGGCACACGTTAATAAAACTCATCATTGGGATTTTTTCTTATTAAGTGTGTACGCATTGTAGTCATTAGTTGGTCACAGGTGGCTGTTCGTTTCTTTGCCATCTTGAGATACACACTGTTCACTCGGTACTCAGCTAAGTTAATCACAGCAGTAGAATTGCTTAATAATGGATAAGGATCTTTACATATTTTCTATTATTGCTGCTTCATGTACTTTATGAGAAACCCTTAATATGATTATTTGACTTGTTTTGTCTGTTACAGAGCCAAAGTCCTCCACAAAGGGAATGACCTGTCATCCTCAAGTGACAGTTGTCCAACTTCCCGGGGCTTTGTTGACGGGCCGGAGGATTTCGAGAAGATGATTAAACCACCTTCTCCCAGGTAAGCAAAAAACTTCTTATTATACACCAATATACTCTAAATGAAATCGCACTCTTCCCCGACAACGGAAATCTAACGAAGTAGCGCCCTACTCACTAATAAAATACGACAGGAAAGAAAGATATTCGATTTAACTCCGTGATTATCAAAAGCATTTTCTTGGCTTCTTTTATTTTACTATTATCTACCTATGCCTACACGGATTACGGACGCTCACGTGCTTCCCCTTTCTACAATTATCATAATATCGTTGTTCCGAAGAACCCAGATTTATCCAACTACACGAACATTGTACACGTACCTACTTCAACTTACTTTGCACATTTTATTTTCCTTCTCTTTTCCTTAAACGATACTTATCTCTCACGAGAACATGTAATACGCACCATAGGTTTTCTTCGTGGCGGTACTAGTAGAGCTTCATTCTTATTTCTCTTCCCTTGTTTCTCTCCGACTATATTTATCTATACAAGCAGACAGTCTGCACACAAAATTTCTAGATTTCTTAACATAATTAAATTCTGCTTTCCGGAAGCATAAATCATTTCTGGCTGGGCTGTCACGAAAAAGAAATGCAAGTTGAGAGAGAGAAAAAAAGGGAGCGTATCTTATAATCTTATAGAGAGCGTGGGCGGTCTCCGGTTGCACTTGAATCTGTGTACATAAAAGCAAAAACCGAGCTGAAGCGAGGGAGAGAGAGATGCTAAAAACACCACGTAAGCATATACGCAGCGAGATTGTTGATAATAATGCTATTTTACCATTTAAATAGACATTCAGCAAAAGTAATATGGATTTTCTGGGGATATTTTTTTGTTTGGTGCCAGGTTCATCGTCGTCGTCATCAAATCAAAACGCCCTTTTTGTCTTGCCAGAGAAATTATACACACAGACAAATAGCGACATATAACCTTGAAAGATTATTACTATTGCTGTGACCGAAATGCTCTTGAATCATTCTTATAGTTAGTCAACTTGAAAGGAAACAAACTTCAAATGACTTTCCGTCCGAGTTAAACCGCTGAAATGAATCGAACCACTTGGTGAAGCGATCTACCAAAAAATGAACAACTTTTTTTTGTTATTTTTATCCTTCTTCATCTAACGACCAACGTAGAAATGTCTGACGATATAGAGAGAATTCATATTTTTGTGTGCTCTGCTTAAAAAAGTAGCCGCACAAATCATAACAAAGAACAAAAGTCATTTTTCGTACGTGTACCTCTCTACTCTATTTTTTCCTTTTTATTACCACAAATGGAGATGTAAGAAAAAGGTTACTCTCAATTCTCAAAAGCACTCTCCTTCTGCACCGCATCGCATCTCAGCTCATCTCTTTCTGTCTTTGCGAGCAAGCACAAGAAACAAACTTGTCATCATTTCGATTAACAAGATTGCACATACGTTTTTTTGGTTTTGTTAAAACTTGACGTAGATGATTTCATATAATATATACATACAGTCTATCAAAGCGTGTAAGCTGGTATATGTGTGCACACTTTTGCTCAAAGATGTTATGAATTATCTAGCTCACTCGTCTTTCTTATTTTTGCTCTCGAGCGTTCATTCATTCATTCATGAATTTCTCGTCGTCTGTGCCTAAGTGGTTTGGACGATTTCTAATAAGATGACATGTCGTCGTCTTGTCTCGTTAAGACTTTCAACGATACATGTACCTACATAATATACACACAGAAAGAAGAGAAAAACAGCGCACATGGTACGCTGAACGTTTTGTACCAAAAGGTCTTACAATGGCGGCGGACAATACGAGAGCGACAGGAAAGTAATACGGATGAAGCCATATTGACAAGTAACCGTAATCCTCGATGCTCTGTCCATAATTGCATTTCGGCCTTTACACTAAGACCTTATCGGCTGGTAAGAAATTGGTTTGGCGGATTTCGTTGGAACCTTGGAGTATGAAAAAATAGAGAGGGACCAAATACATAAAACAGAAGCATGGGCAAAGGACATTTTACTATGCTGTACTGTACCTCCCACTACAAAAAACATCGAATCAGAGGGTCTGCAAAAAATAATTTCGAAATATTTCTTTTACAAAAATGCACACTTTGCTGCTCTATAATATAGTACGGTCCAAGGCTTCTTATTTTAACAAAAAGTTTCATCTCTGCAATATTTATAACTCTATCACATGTTCTTTCATCCTTTTTGTAAAGAGCATTTTCTTCTTCTTCCATTGCATTGCTCTTGTAGTCGTGCAGCCCCATTTACATTGAATGTTACTTTACGATTCTTCCTCTTCCTTACGGTCTCAGTGTGGGTGTGCTCTTTCTTTGCAGCGCGGTTAAATTTCTGAATTTCACTTTTTTAACCAGTCGTATCATTACTGAGAATGAAGCCATTTATAAAAAAGTTCATGCTGAACTCATCCTCTTCCCATGATGGGATTATTCATCTCGTATATCACCACACAAACAGGACAGATATGAGAAGGGCAATTTTACGCCAGAAATATGATCATCTCTCCAACTCTCTCCGTGTTCCGTAAAAAATATAGTTGCTGTTGACTGCGCCACAGTTCCACTTTGTGTCACTTTGCATTTCACATGGCATTGTTGGCTTTCTTGATCCGTTTCTTTTAAAAAACCTTTTGGTAGAGAGCGTGCGAGCACGAGAGAGAGATCGCGCGTGAAAGACGCGATGAGCTTGCTTGCAACGACGACGACGATGAAATATCATCATGAACTTAGCGCCTCATCTTCATGTTCCTTTTTGTCTCTAACCTTTTTAGTAGTTTCTCCGACTTGGGAGAACTACCAGAGAAAAATGCATATTTTAACATCATCATAATAATCATTTCGTAACTTTAAAATTCTTCGTTAGATCCGTGCAACCAGCGAGAAAAAAAGATCACCACAGAACCGTGTTTCTCTCAAAGAAATGATCGTCACGCTCAGGAATGTCGTTTTTGTTGTTGTTTGTGACGGTTTTTTATTTTGCTAAAAACTTGCCCTCTCCTTTCGCATATATTGCGTTCAAGCGTTCTTTCTCACTCCCTCTTCCATGCTTCTTTTTAGGAAACCTGACAGTAAAGCGACAGACGAGTTATGAGTGACAAAGGCTTAGAACGAACGAATATTTTATGAAATACTGTCTTCCGAGACGCTACGTGTTATATTTATAAACAAGC
>JAHZNE010008282.1:0-24458 GCA_027744055.1 Callyntrura sp. NNG-2020
CTATACGATGATGTCACTCGTCCGTGTAGTTGGCTGATCTTAAACAGGGTGGCTTGGCAATAATATTGTCTTCTTATTAAACACCCTGGTGAGCACGCCTCACGAAACCGTGTACAAAAAAGACAACACGTTGCGTCCTCAAATCCGGCCCCTACCTGATAACGAACTGCCTTTTCTCTGGTGTATCCTTTCGCCTTCAGGAGTCTCTGGAATATTGCTATTAACTTTTCCAGATGAG
Organism: Callyntrura sp. NNG-2020; assembly: GCA_027744055.1. NCBI lineage: Eukaryota > Metazoa > Arthropoda > Collembola > Entomobryomorpha > Paronellidae > Callyntrura > Callyntrura sp. NNG-2020. The sequence continues at coordinate 239 of JAHZNE010008282.1, forward strand.
AAGGCACGTACACATAATACGGTCACACGTGATCTTTATGATTGACCAGTTAGTTCCTGGAATAACCGGGGGGTTATGTTGGACTATTTTTATTTTCTGTATACCTTCCCTTCCCCAGTGTCCGAGTAGTTCGAAATGTAAAACGTGTATCAATGCCAAACATGTTGGCTCATATCGTCCTTCAGAAATGAAGGGGATACAGAGTACTACGGGCACACGTTAGAAGGGACAGGGGGAGCGAGGAGCAAATTTGATTTTAGTGAAAGGAGCAGATACATCGGGACCAGGAGCATCGTTTACCGCCCTACATTATCCAGCTTGGTATGCATTTGTTGCAAAGCCTCCTCCTCATGTCACATCAAAGAAGAAATATTCTAACTTCTCATCTTGCAAAATTAAGTAGGCACCCGCCAAAGAAAAACACGAAAGGGCAGCCTGTCTGTAAAAGTTGAAGTTGACTGGGCTGCATCATGTCTGTATTGTCAGGGTACACGAGAAGAGTTTCCATTCATTTCCCTCCATCATTCCTCCATCCAAACGCCAACTCCACTTATTTTACCTTGAGTGTAGACACCGACTTCAAACACGTAGTGGGAAATTATATTAAACCTGCATTCATGCAGTTATACGTTTTCCGTTCTATAGAGAGTGTATAGCTAAAGGCAGAGAGTCTGACTGGGCCTACACTCGAGTCCCGTGGGAAAACCTTTTTCCCAGCTGCAGTATTGCAGATGGAGAAAGGCAGAGAAAGAGAAAGAGAGATGCAGATGGGAGAGTTCTGTTTTTCTGCTAAGTCTCCAATTTCTTAAATTTAAATTTATACAGTAACAACAATGTTCAATGTTATCTATACATCGTTTCATTCCTTTCTGCGTAGTTCCTTTCGTTGACAGGCGGTTAATTTAAAAACAATTCCGGATGTCAATGTACACTACTCTGGGTATTCCACAGACGTGACGTGCGTAGTACAGTTGCAATATTTATACTATCATCGCAAATCGCACTTTATTTTCCGCGGAATTTACGCGCTGCTACATTTATTATACATTGTGAGTATCCCTTTCTGCAAAAGTTCCCATTGGCGGTGAGTGGGGAACTCAATGACAAATGCACCGTAAGTTTTTCATCGGTCTTATCAATGTAATCTAATGATTTGTGAGTCTCTAGCAGCCTTCTGAAAAGGAAGCCACACAGCCACAGTTGTTGTAATCAGGAATAGCATCCACGTCTGACGTGAATAACGGGGTATATTGACAAAAATCTGGTTGATTTGTAATAATCGACAAGATTATGGCTGTGCGTAGGTAGGCCAGCCATGAAAGACCGACTGTATTTTATATTCTGTTGACATTACATAGCTTTTCGTGTTTCCTTCTGAGGTTCGAGATGGATATGAGCATTGCCTCGTGCGGCGGGCGATAAAGAATGTGGAAAGAAGTTGGAAGATTACCATGTATCAGGGATACCCCTCTTAATTCTAGTACCACAAATCTAAGACCGCAGTAGTGTGCAGAGAGGCAGCAACAATTTTACACACGTAACTGTTCCTCACAACAACGAAACTAGTGTGATTGCTTACTTGTCGTCATTTCAACTTGTTCCACTCTTCCGGCGGTAGTGTCGTCACTTGAGGGGAGGAAAGAGAGGAAATGTGATCGCGTCTTTCATTTCATTCTGTTTGATTTGTATTTTATGGTTTCAAAAGGATAAACCGTATTTACTTAACTCCCATGAAGAGGAACCCGCAGTAGAGAAGTTAGAAATGTGAAATTCAGATATTTGCTAAAATAAGCTTAGGATTTAATGAAACCGGTAAAATAGCAAAATATAGTCAAAAGTCCATATTACGTGAGACTTGCCAATATTCTCTCAATTTTCAGGTTTCTTGTTCTTCAGAATGGAGCAAAGAGTCAATATAGCACTGATTATTAACGACGTATATATATTTATGTATGGCGGGCGTATAACATGTAGTGGGAGTCACCCATTTTAAACTCTTCATATTTTAAGTAATGACACGTTGCCACACCACACCACTGTTGATTTAACAGAAAGTGAGCTCGCAGACACTGTCGATAAAACAGATAAATAAATAGCGCACACCTCAACCATTCATTATGTGTGATTCATTTCGTTGTTTGTACAAGAAATGTGATGATGTGCTAACAAATGCAAGTGAAACATCACTCTGTTCTTCTGGGAATGTTCTCCTCTAAAGCAAACATTATCATTTTATCAAATACAGTTAATTTGTTAGTGCACCTATACAGTAGGATTTTCTGAGGGTGTACTACCACCACAACACCGTAAACCTACAGCACACTTTTTGTACTAAATATTGATTAGAAAGTGTAATTAGTAAGTATTATCTTGATGGCTTTCCCTGAAACTTGTTTCCCCTACCGGAATCGAATAGCCCGAAAGGCCTGAAATGTGAGGTCTTCCGCCAGATTATTGTAATAAAATAGAGTACACGCTCTCACCTACGGTAAATCAATTAAATTTAATTTTTCAGCAGATTCGCAACTTTCGCTGTACCATAACAGAGGATTTTCTTTAAACTAGTCCCACCGCAAGCCATACATACACAGTCACAGTGCACCCAATTTTCTCCTATTATCGCCCGGACAGTAATATATATTCATTTAAAATCCCATTACAGTTTCATTATTACGTAGTTTGTACTGCTTTAATAGCTATAGCACAGCGACAATAGTGGTAATAATGTAAGGTACTTTAGGGATTTAAAGCTGTTATGTCACGTCACTACCACCTGCAGCTACGGTAAAACCAGACACTTACTTTTACTCCTATAAAAGGTATCGCTTCATTCTTTTCCCAATTTGGGGTCCCCCTCTCCAAGAAGTTGGAATGTGAGCAAAGCTTACGTCTGAGTAGCCTATCATCATCATCATGACCACCATCAAAAAGACTGAAAGAAGTAAGTTTTGCCCGCCTCAGGGAAAGGATTTTAACGCCAATACCGAGACCATGCCGCAACAATATCAAAGTAAAGAGGTTGTCCCTTCTCTTTGCTGCTGGCCTGCTCTGCCTTGTCGTTAATACAACCAAACGTCAACTCCATGGAGAACGGAACACTCCTACACCACCACTTGTCATCATTAACAAGACGCAAGGCGACCAACGCGGCGATGTGAGCACGAAAATCAATGATCATGTTTTTATTCCCTGGGATTGCCACCATATCCACAACAATAACGACAACAACGTCCACCATAACAGTTACGCAACGTTGGCAAAAAAGCAGAGGGACTTGTAAGCGAAGAGGAAACATGGTAGCTCTGCAACAGCTATCGATAAAGCAGCACGGCTTTCCAAGTTGTACAGTCATCAAGTCAAATCATCATCATCATCAGCATCCCATCAGAAACGACAACCCTGTTAGTCTAAATCCGGATAAAACTGCCAAAGAATCGTAAAAAGATGGGTTGAGTTGTCCCTCGCTGTCCACTATGAATTACGATCCAGGGTAAGCAACCCTATTTAGTACCTACAGGGCATTTGGATATAGGTACCCCCATCACTGTACAGGATTTTTCCAGGCAAATGACAGCTTCATAAAAAATAATAGCAACTAAATAGCAGTCAGTAGAATACAATGCTTTATAAGTAATAACCTTCCCATCAAAAAGTGATGGCTGGTCATATGATCCTGGCAAGAATGACTACTTTCTCTAAAAGTACGGGGGATCGCTTAATCCTAAGCTATTCCAAGCCTGATTTCCCTCCGTATGGTGAGGTCTATTTAGGGTTATAGGCCAGCTAATAATACTTACGGGAAAAAAATAAGGGAAATGTAGGAAAGTGGTTGGAATGAGTATATATAACGCACTACTGCCAAAGTTGCATTTTCCCTTTCTCCGCTCCGTTCCTCGTAGCTGTGGCTGTCGTTTCGTAGATCATTTATTCGATAGTAGGTGATCCGAGAGAGAAAATGAGGACAGCGGGAGCCAAATTAAAAAATAGGTTGATTTAGGGGTCTCTATGTGTTTTCGACTAGAAAAGCGATAAATTTATTGAAAGGCACACGAGTATTCCATTCCTGTAAAGTAACGTACTTATCTCCTCCTCCCATTCCACCGCGCGCTCATCTCTCTCTCTCGCTCTCTCTCTCTCTACCTCGCTTTCCATTCATGCGGGGGCAGCCATGAGAAAGCCAGCAGAAAAGGTGTATTACTACGATTTCTGATACTTTTCCTGTCATTACAATCTGCTGGTTAGATAAGATGGAGCAGGGATGTCTATTAAATTATCATACCTGCTATGGAACGGAATCCTGGGTTCAAAGCATTTGCATAACAAACGAAACTTTTTTCAACTACATAAACTTTCCTGTTGCAGTCGTGGCTTCCTTTGTTGTGGAGAATGCAGGGTGGGGGCAATGAGGCTGGTTCACTGGCGTTCACTTGAAAAGATGAAAAAGGAGTTGGAACTTTTGTCCAGGGCTTTAGAGGTTCAAACGTAGGAATTTTAGAAGAACAGAAGAGACTCGGAAACGAAACCAGGCATCACCCTAATAGAGGCAGGTTATGAGTATATGTTGCAAAACGGAAAATCAATGCACAGTTGTGAGGAGTGCAACATGCACACACACACACACACTCAGAGAGAAAAACAGACGCTCCGTTTTGTTCAAGCTTATTTCATCCTACGATTCCCGTTAAGATTTTACGAGTTGAAGTCCCTATTCTATTGTACAAAAACTTTGAAAGTTTAAGTTGTTCCTTGAAGTGTTGAGGTAGGTGGCTGCACTCCCCACCAAGTGCAAAGTGCAGGACGGATTCCCCAGCAAAATAACAAGTACAAAACTTCCATGTTTCTGGCAAGTGGCACGTCGCAACTTGTCGTCGTGTGTGGTGTCCTTTTTGCAATATTAAGAATGCGGCTATTTACAAGTGGAACAACTTAACAAAAATGAAATTGGACAAGAACGATCTCCAGGGAGGGAGGGAAAGGGAGATAGAGAGAGAGAGAGTTGAGCAATTTTTTGCCTTCTTGCAGTTTATGTAGGATGCTTGCATGCGTCAAGCTGTTATGCACACTCGGCACTCGTTAAAGTCATTCAACAACAACATAGTTCACTGAACGAATGAATATATTAGGTTTACTTGTTATTAGTACTATCATTTCTTGCGCCATTGTTGCCTAACTTCAAGTTTATACATCTGATAAAACAGCAGGAAAGCGCTACAGCACACAACAACAACGACTGTGTCCTCCTATAAAAGCAGAAGTGGTCATAGAGCAAAACGAAGGGCTAACAAGAATTTTCTCGTTAGTGCTCATATCCAGAGACCATTAGGGTGGTATAGTCGGGAGCGATATCATTAAAGGGAAAATAACGACTGTGTTGAGGATTGAAGCGGAGACGACGAAAGAGATAGAGAGAAAAAATATGGATACATTTACATCAGCTCGCAGACGATCGCCTAGCAACGCCGAAATTCGATACTGTAATTCTATGCATTATTGTTTCAGTAGTAGTAGAGAGAGAGAGAGAGAACAAGCAGTTCTGAAAAAAATGTGTGGCAGTGTGGCCACTGATTTGTGTAGTCTGACGACGCCGGAGATTATAATGCATCTTGCAATAACAATAATAATAATATATCGCGCTATTAACATAGTGCAACCTGTAACTCTTCTAGTAGTCCTGACTTGCCCGGTTAGTTTGCCCGAATGAAGCGTAAATATGTTGACAGAATGATACCATTACACCCTGAATTCGTTTATTTCTCCAGTTAACTTCAATTTGTGCGGGAATAATAAATGCAAAACTAGACCGTCTATAAAGTGGCCTTGTGTGTGCAGTAATAGTAATGCACGGAGTAATGCCAATTTGCTAAAGTGTGTCTATTTGTTGTATTACAGACACGCGTGAACAGTTAGACATACTAGACACATGCCAACTCTGACTTCAATTATAAATGGAGAAAAACGCTGACGTGTAGATAACCTAAAATATAGTGTCTTTTCCTTTCTCATTATCAACCTCTGCGGTGGAAAGCAGACAAACAGGCAAAATTTAGGGATTTTGCGGATGTCTAAACGTCAGTCAAATTACTGCGTCCACAGAGAGCATGTATGTATGTGTGTGTGTGTGAAAGCAAATCTCATTCTTCTGGAATAGTGTTAATAATGGGTTGATAATGTGATTGTTATGTAGATCTGACTGACATGGATCGACGTAAGTGCATAACGATAATAATAATAGGAGATGACATATAATATTGATATGTACCCAACTTCACCATACGCTAACGTTGGACATGCGCTGGAGATGCGGGTTGGTGCAGAGAGTAAAGTTGTCTGCGTGTGGCTGTATGACTATAACTACAAGTACACTAAAATAGTACAAAGTGCTATTATCAAACGCTATAATAATCTTTAGGGCATTTATAGCATGTATGTGATTTCCCCTATTTTGTGGGAATGCCTAGTCACAGCGGAAATATAAAAATTCATATTTTACAAATGACGATCTACGTAGTAAACGCATTCGCTCCGGCGCGCACTAAACGAAATTGGCTTTTCGACAAAAATGTGCAGTAACAATAGCGTATAGTCATGATGATCGTTATCGGGAAGAAAAATAATAAATATTTGAATGTTTGGGTGTGCTGATTAGATAAAAGACGGAGATAACAGGACTGAAAGAATGAGGATACTTATCCAACAGCCTGTTGTACTTGTTTCATCACATGTTACCAACTACTTCATTTTTTGTTGAGATATTGAGGAAAGTAGGATTACATGGCGAAAATAAGTTTATTTTATGGCATCTAAAAACGCCAAAATGCAGAAGCCACTCTTCTTGGAATTTCGAGAAAAAATGGAGCAGTTCCACAGAGATGGGTTTCGTCATCATCAACAGCGGACAAAGTGATGAGGATTATGCGGAACATCAATGACGGCAGACTTGGTCACTTTGAAAGGGTGGATTAAAGGAGAAACGATGCCAGTAGGAGTGGCACTGATCATATAATTATATTCCGAGACAAACAATGCAGACCACTAATTAGTAAAAGCAAGGCCGGCATGGGATGTGGGCTCTATATTGTAATTATTAAAAGTGAAAGCCACACATTTATAAATATATGAGTTCTGTAAGTCTACCAAAATCCTATTTCTGCCTGAAAGATTCCCCACAGTTTGTTACTCGTCATAAAGAGAAATGCCAGACCACCAACTCTTTTGGCAACTGCTGGGTGGTTTTAACGACAATATGTTAAATGCAAATATTTTAATATGGAAGTATTGGAAATGCAACTGTCGCAAATAGTAATTTCCTCCTGAAAAGATGAAAAGAGTGTAATAAGTTGTCTGAAAACTAATTTTTTTCTCCCACACCTAATTTATCGTGAATGCCAGCTTCATTCAAGTGGACTGGAGATACACAGTTTCTTACATTTCAGTTAGGTTGTGCAAGTTGATAAAAGGAACAAATTTGATTTGTCAAAAACATGTAAATATCTACTATTGACTATCTACCTGCATGCATGATTGATATTTTTGTAAGAATATGCCTTATGCCTTACTACCAACAGCGTATAAACTGACTGAGGAAATAATGAGATATTATCCCCTTTGTTATCGTTTCCCCGACTTAATTTTTTGTTGAAAGTAGTAATAACATGAGTATTGTTACGGTAGCAAGCTATGCTTCGTATATTGGAGTCACAGGGAAAAATATCGTCGTTTTATCATACATCAGCGTTGGAGGAGCGCTGCCATTTATCTTGTTGAACAGCGTAATAGAACTTCTTGTATAGTTGTTAGATTATTTATCAGCTCAATGATTTCTTCCTGTGTTCAATTTAGTTACTTTTTGCGTCTAAAAATTCCTGGTAAAATATAACTCGTCTCTGGTGGCAGGAGGGAGATTTGTCATAGGTATATATATATATATGCATTATAAAAGAACCTGCATAGTTATCTGTTTATGCGTTCATTTTTACGACATGCTTGAGAAACGACCTTGATTTGAGTCGTTTATGATTTACGTAAATGTACACGTTATTTGTCAACAATATAAGAAAGTAAAAGGTAAGGATGTATTGTAAAGAGTGCTTGGTGGATACAGCACCCAAATTTCAAGCAAACAAAACGACGGAGGAAGATTGAAGGACATTTAAAAATGATTTTAACTATAAATCTTCCTCATTTAATTGTCCATGCTATATCAACGTCACACATTTTACATCACAGGGGAGGAGGCCAAGGTAAAAAAGATTTATCCTCCCTATAAAAATGTGATGTAAGATGTAATGTGCACTATAAACCGAATCTATCGTGGTAAATATGAACAACTGGTTACCTGAAACGTTGTAAAGTTAGAAAACCACATTCGGTTATATTCCAAATGCCTTCACATTTTTTGTCCTCAACTTACCAGATACTCCTTATTCTATTCTGTTTGTTAAAACGTAAAATCAAAGTCTACCTCTCATTCCATTTTTCATCACCCGACCAAACATCCCAAAATATAAAACATTTCGTTCGTTTCGTTCTCTCTTCATTTCTTTACAAGTTATCACGCATGATGTAGCCGCACTAGGAGAAATATATAGCAGCTTATTATAACGTCCGCAACCATGCGCATCTTTTGAAAAACATTCCATTATGGGACATATACATAAAGCGGAAATAACGACAACCTATCCAACACATCTTTCTATAAACGACGTTAGCGTTAAAGGGAAAAATGTCCTACTACTGGTGTTGCTTCCCTGGGAAAATATAAACCTCTTGTCTGCGAAGTTATTAAACGTGACCTTATTATAGATAGAGGACACGCTTTGATTTTCATCATAAAGCATAAAACGAAATTTGCCACACACAGACATATGACGCTTACGTATCGTCTTAATTAATTTTTGGGGGTTAAAAGGAAAATTATATTCTCTTCCGAAAATTTGAAGAAAAATGATATTTTAAGACGGCTTACCTGTTGGTGTAATTCATGATGGAAAACTGAGAGCTGGTATGGAGCTTTTTCGGCTTTTTGTTTGCTGTGGATACTGCTCCACCTGACCGTCCCCGGATGCTGTGTTGCTGATGTCTCTTCAGACGGGGAATAGATAAAAGCAAGTAGGAACACCTCCAAAAGACGGAGCGTTCGCCTGGGCGGAAAAAGAGATAGTTTCCTCCGACCGCGCGGTGACAACAAAACTTCTTGTTTTTGTCCGCGTTACAAGCCGCAAGCACGATTGCTGGCGCGTATGTGCGTATAATGTGATAGGATTGTCCTTTTTCAACGCTGCTGTACTTTACTCAAAGACACCCTTTTTAAGCGCGTCAAGTGTTCTTTCATCTGAGTAAAGGGAAAATCCAGGTTTCCTCTTCCCTTCTACACAGCAGCACTTTTCATCTCCAGAGAGAGAGATAGAGAGAGAGGCAGGTAAACCGTTCAGGGATAATGGAACAGGCTTCAGCTTCAGAAGCAAAGTAGTCCACGTAAGAGTATTAGTATTATGTAGGCAGTAATGTATTTTGCATTAAAAAATCAATTTTCGACTGACAGTGTCACCATCGACAAAACAATTACTTACGTTAAAACATACAATAATAACAGTAATAATCTAATATTTATGCAAAAAGAGGTATTACTTGGAAACACAGGTTACGGTTCCACTTGGACTCCTTTCACGAAGAGAAGGACAGACAGGTGTACATTATGTGATATTAAATGAGTTCACAGTAGTTGTCCATCAAGTACAAAATGACTTGTTTATTTAAGAAAGTTTTGATGTTGACACACACCGACAACGATTACTTGCCTCGCTGCGCGATAAATGCACCCACCTTCAAAATGTGCATCTGTGAGAAACAGAAAAGTTGAGGTTTCCTTTATTTTCGGAGACGCTACCAGTCTCAAAGTAGACAACGAAGAATAGACTCACGAGAGGACGTGCAGACCATATGTAAATTACGCCAACAAAGTTTTCTCGTCGTAGCTACTGCTACTGCTGTTGATGGAAAGAAACGTCTCTCTTTGTTCACGAACGACACGGTTGGCAATAAATGTACTAAAATAGCAGTCATTAGAAACACAGTTAATTCTGGGTGCTGCTGACAGGCCTGATGATGATGATGATGATGATGAAATACGTTTCCAGTAAGCAAAGTAGTTGTTGATCCGTTCCTCTTCTAAAGTCTTTGTTAAACTGTACATGGTCTTAATATGTCTCTAATAATAAAATTCCAATTTTTGAGTATACAACTCCAACTCCAATGCACTACTTCTGCCTGCTGTGTCTCTCATTAGCAGTTTCTCTTTGGATTTTTTTCTCGAGAAAATCTAACTGTGCACAGTCGTTACTAAAAGGAAACTAATCATGACAATAAACTTAAAACTGCTCTTGGCTAGATTGTGAAACGGAAGAACCGTAAACACCATCTTTTAATGGGTTTTCATACATACCTCCTGTACAAAATTACGTATTGCATGTCTTACACTTGACTCTTGACGAAATATAAATTTCTTACGCAGAAGGCTTTAGCAGATTGTTCAGGGTGGTGATATAATACTTATGATGATGTGTTTATAGCACACACACACATACACACACACTGCACGCGTTTTGTATACTCGGTTCGTGGGAGTAGAACTGTTTATATAGAATAACGCGCCGCTTCTTATTTCTCTACAATTGTTTTCAAGACTGGGAGAGAGTGTTTATACGATTTCTGTGTACACAACTACAAGAATAGCAGCACAGCTCATTGTTTTCGTCTGTTTTAATGAAAATGTTCCAAGTTTCCTCTAGTTAAACCTGCCTCATAAAGCAAATTAATTTTTACAGTCGTATTCTTGTCAGGTTGACTGTGTGTAAAACTACAACTTGAAATTTCCAAACGCCTCCTCTTCTTCCCTTCCCCCTAGTACAAACATATGTTTCCCCCTTTTTTTCAAAATGGGACGAAAAGTATATATTAACTACAATAATAATAATAATTTTTTGTGCGTGCGTTATTTTTTATGTTTTATAATTGTCTTCCATTTTACACTGACGTTCGTGGTGTAATATACTACCCGACATGAAGACAATAATACTTGAAAATCTCCCCTAAAATACTTCACTTTTGATCAGTTTTTTTCTCTCTTTTTCGTCCTCTTCTTGTTCGTCCTCAACTTGCGTCAAGTTAGGCCCACCACTGATAACAAAGACGAATGCTTTTGGGTTGAAGAGGATCAAACGGCGTTGGGGGAACAAAGTACAAATGTTAAATGTATATGGTATTGGTACGTATTCTTGCTTGTCAGTACTATAACTAGTATTGCTTCTCGTTAATCTTACAACACCACATTCTTATTCTACCCACACACAACTCGTACACCCTATCTTCATCATAAATAACGTGAATGACTGTGTTGGGAAAAATTCATTACATAGTATGACGATGGTGACGAATTGTTGCCTCGACTCTCACAAAAATATCTCGGCGAATATTTCTTATCGACTATTTTTATTATATTATTATTATTATTATTGATAAGTTGTAAAGTTCTGGGCCACAACAAGAATTGTAGACACCGTGTAAACTTGTCGATTGATCCTGCGTGGTTTCCCCGCGTTTAACTCTGTCAACTTACATGGTTCAGTTCTTTAAGAAACGCTGTCAGTGCAGACGGTATAAAATAACGATATATGGCAAAATGGTGGCAATAACGAGTAAAAATTGTTCACCTTGAACGTCAAAGGATAACTTCACTACACTTTTTATAAGACTTTTTTTTCTCTTCAAACACCAAAGAATATAATCTTTTTGAAGCTACCACGCAAAAACATACACGTAAATCAAACGAAGGTATATACTGTTCCCTAGCGTTTTTGAGATACGTACACACAACTCAAATGTTTTTTTCTGTTTCTGTTTTGCTTTGTAGTAGTTGCAGCGTGGAGCATTTAACAGGGGCGATTTGATACGGTTATACACGGGATCCCGTCATCAAGATGACTATGGCGATACAGCCGTGTAAAACAACCGCAATATCAAAACCAACTCGCACGTAAGTGACACTAAAGGAAGGAGAAAGTGTTGCTGATACTGGCGTTGAAAACAGGGCTTTACCGGAGATGCATAAACGATGATTGACAGTAACAGTGTGAATAGGACCAGTAGGACAAAAGGGCGTTCTGTCGCTGAAATCGGACGCTTTTCAGGAGATGTGCGCAGTGGTGTTTTTCTGAAAGATAGGGGAATAAAAACAAGGCGAAAAGACGGAATAAGTGATGAAATGACTGGGGAACAGCAGGAGAAAACATTCCTTTTCTTCATTCTACTTTAACTGGAGCCCGTAGGCAAAATCCGGAGTCTTTATATCTGTATCCTATTATGTGACAGTCATCTACTTTTGGTCAACAAACAGAGAGAAGAAAAGAAAGAGAGAAACCCGTTTATATTGCTAATATTTTTCTTTTGTCCCACTCCCACTGGCTGGTTTCCTTTCTTCAATGTCAAACGTCAGCCCAGTGGAGGATGTAGTAGGGACGCAAAAGGAAAACAGTTATTACCATGCAGGCATGAAACTACTTTTAGCTTTCTTTAACGCTCCCAGCTCCCTACGTTTACATCGGTTTTTAATATCCTGTCAAATTTCCTTCTTTTCCCTGCTAAGCTTTGAAAAATAGACGACACACCTGCAAACGACTCGCCTACTCGGGCAAAAATGCTAATGCTATTGCCATTTCTGGAAGAAAAACACCGAAGAAAAGGAATGGATTTCAATTGTATTAATAGTTGCTTTTTAATACTTACATGCATCCGCCTTTAAATCTACACACAGCAGCGGAACGAGCAAGATTTTTGGACGTGAGCTGCTATTGCTGCTGAAGCTGTATGTGCTCTTCCAAGATTGTCCCATTGACTGACTGGCTTACAAGTTTAAAGTTCCAACAACAACAACGACGCGTCTGCAAGTACTTCCCTTATTTTCCGTACAGCTATTCTGCAAGAATCAATGCATATTCCAGACGGTTTCCCTGAGATTTATATCCTTTTTGACTAGGCGAGAGAGAGAGGGAGCGAAGATATCTTGCTGTAGAAAGCAACAAGGAAAAAAATAATAAGAAGCTCCCTTTTGGAGTATGTTTGCTGTCGTTATTCTTGTTGCGCTATGGCATACTTTGATTATGACAACTTGAAAAGAGGGAACTCTGGATGAAGTCGGAGCGAGCAAGCGAGCTGGGCTCTTTTTTTCTGAGAGAGGAGAGCAAAAACGGCGAAAGTGTCTTGTAGTAGAGGAGTGACTCGACTAATGTAGTTCCATGGATAGTTTCACGATTTTATCCTGGCTTGTTCCTCTCTTCTTCACTCTCTCTCTGTCTTTCTCAGCAGTAGCAGCAGCAGCAGCAGAGAAGCAGAAATCGTGTTGGTCTCATATTCAATACTCAAGTCTCCGCAACAAAACGTACACCGAAACCAAACTAAATGGTTGGGTTTTTTATTCGATTTACCTACACACTCCTCACTCCGTTGCTGGCTATATGTGTGTTGTCGTTATAACATTTGGTGTGTGCTGCGACTTGCACACACGCCACACACCAGGCAATGAGGGAACAACAACAGGAAGGAATCCTAGCATAACTTTAAAGAGACACAAAGAGGAGAGGAGATTGCCTTCTCTTGTTGTATTCTTCATTTACGGGCCTGCTGCTGCTGCTATTGCTTCTTGCTTGCACTTTTTTCTGCATATATGTGTGTACGCTTGGATATTATTCCTGAATTTTCAACGAAGCTAAGCCACTTCTTTGATGAGATTCAATGTTTGCAGCAGCGTAAATGGGCGGCACTTACTGCCAAGTTGAATTTATAACTTGCAATAGTGCAAAAGTGAGTTTTACTTTAGGTACCTCTTTTGTCACAAATGAGAAGCAAATAAACTGCTAAAATAAGTTGAATCGTCTTCTCCGACCAATTGGGTTGTTGTGGGGTCACTAGTCTACAGGCTTATATTGACTAGTATCTCGCGATGTAATTTAATTTTGTATTGCAGAGGCTACGCTAGGTATTTTCTCTTTATTGTATCGTCCTAACTTATGGTACATCAAACTATATTTTTCCGCGTATTTCGCTAAAACGACGGTGCTTTATGAACCTACGTAGGACATTATGATTTATAACTTATCCTACATTTTAGGTCGTTTTACTCATTTTTAAAAAGTGCCACATCAGCTCTCAACTTGCACGTTTGTGGTTCCTCCAAAATTTGCAGTAATGTTCATTACACTAGGAACTGAGAAACATTTTGGGATGCGCGCTTGTATATCAATATATGAGCAACATCACCAACTGAACCGCGTTTATTCCTTTTTAAGATTCAGCAAAATTGAAACCTGGTAGTTGTCAACCACGTTACCGACGATGATGATGATGATGATGATGCTGATACTGGCTACAGACGTTACTGTTTATTGTTGGTATTGTGTAAAAGCAGAATGGTATTGACAAGTTTTGCAACACAACCACTTTCACTGGCAGACTTTTCTGGTGTCTGTATAATCAGCCAGCAGAAAGAGTTGGAATTTCGCCACGTTCTCCAACTCAAGAAAAGGAATAATGTGGAAAATCAAGTAAACCCTCATTTCCATTTAATGATAATGCTCCGTATTGCATTAATGTCACTACCATGCCATCATCAACCACCGCCGCCACTATCACTGCTTCACGATTCCCAAAAACTAAAAAATAGACTTACACGTTACAGAGCCACGGTGTGGTGGAAGGAAACCCGTATTTGCACCTTTCATTATTACAAGCGCGTGTTAGAGAAATCTACTACTTGTGAAGGAAACAAATCGGGAGGGGAAACGCAAGACATGCAACAGGAACACAGCCGCAACAGCCGCAGAATACAACAGAAGACATGCATAAATGCATGCAATTTTCAGAAGAAGACAAAAATTGAGCAATATAAAGAGCACGTGTGGTTACGATGATGGGAGTACAAAACACACTTCTTATATTCAATACTAATGCCCCAACTGATACTTCAGGTATCTCCGTTATGCATGAATTTCTATTTCTTGTCATTCTGGTAGCTAGAGCATCGTGGTGGAATTTTCATGGAAGGAAAACAAAATCCCATCAACCAGCGAGATCAACAACAGCTTCCATTTCGGACAATTTTTACCTTTCACCTAATCCTACCAGGAAGCAATAACACATGTTTAGGGCCACATATGCATTCAACACTGTTGATTTGGTGTGCTTATGGAGATACTCACTCTCAGTCAAGTTGTAACGCGCATTTGTTTTTCCTTACGGAACTGAACAAAGAATTTCCAGTAAAATTTTATTTTCTGTGGAACATGTGCCTAAATGAGATAGGTACAAAAGTGTCTGGTTGCAGGAGACGGACCCAGCCGTCATTAGTCACAGTTTCATAGCTGATACAAATGATACACCTTGTTTAAATAGTGATCTCACAACTAGTATGATGCAGTTTCACAAAGGGAAATCTCCCTAATATTATCTCCTATTCACCTTCCCTCCCCCACCCGTTTTCCTTGTAAGCTAGTAAGTGAGGGAGAAATGAGCTTTTTGGATGTGTTGACAAAAGGAGGCCTGACGTTGGAAATGTGGTGGGGTTGTACAACACAAGGAATTTTTATTTAAAACCGACATGCAAAAACAAGGATGACAATATTACGCACTAACAAGATAAGATATGAAAAAGAGCACACAAGTTTGTGTATATCGACGCTGGTCGCTGACGATGATGGAAGGAAAGATAAAAAGGATGCCTTTAAAATCTAGTACATATTATAGGAAAGATTGCGTTTTCGTTTTACCTAAAGTTCTATACAGCAGGGGTTATAAAGTCAGTAGGCGCCAATAGTTTATATAGGGCATCGCCGTCACCACTCTGCGCTATACTCACTACCACTTGAATGAAATGTCAGTTAACCGCACTGTTAACCGTTAATATTCAGAACGAATAGAGAGTCAGGCCAAGTCTGCTAGTCCGTGAATTGTGAAAGGTTCTGGAAGTAATATACCTAGAGTACCAGAGACCAATAACGGGTACATGGGATCTTGCTGGGTGTAATCAATACGTTTCAGGTAGGTAGAATGATTAAAATGGAAAATAATTGTCAACAATTTTTTCATATTGGCTCTATCCTTCGTTTATGTGATCATCCATGCAAATCAATGGGGTTGATGTATTTCCCAAAATTTTCCTCTCAGTTGAGATAACTCAATTGATTTGGGGTACCTACACCCATGACCATGTGCGTACTATGCGGGCGCACAGAAAACGTACAAAAAAATTAGTGTTGTGGTGAGGCAGTTACCTGTCATGGCAAACGACGAACCATATTTATAATATTCCTGTTTCTATCAAAAGACAATTAGTACATGCTAATGGTATAGCAAGCTGCATTTTTACCGTTTTCTTGTTTGGTTCGTTTCTCTTTACTGGTGGTGGTTAAAACCAAATTGGCTAGTAGTAGTCCTTGTTGCCATCTCCCCAAATTGAACGGCTGTTGTGTGTGCTGTGGCAGTTAGTACAACTGGCAACATGGTGGGTAAAGCGTTGGAGAGTGGTGTTGAGTAGAAGTAATCTATCTGACAGTGTTGATGATGGTTGCTGATAATTATGTTGACAACACCATTGACAACTTGATTACTTGCCTTAATGAACGAAAATCATGAAATCATATGAACCCAACGCAATGGTACTGCTATACACAGCATATTATTATTATTAATATTATCGTTTTATTCTTACACTTTGTTAGATCGAACACTTGTCAGGTAATATTAACATACAAATATGTTGTTCCAAAATTATAGTTTCCTTGGTTTCACGCGAATTAAATTATTAGTTTATCATTTCGTCAACAAATTCAACATCATTTGGGTATACAGTATACACTATACAGGTAGATTACAGGTATTTTTATGCACAGGTGGATGCGTGTTGTGCTCAAAATCTAAACTACATTAATTGTACAGCAATATTTGGCTAAATAGTCGTGACGTCGGGAGTCGTGACTGTAGCAGCAGCAGCAGTAACACCATGTGAGCGCCTTATTAAGTTGCTAAAGCTGTATAGTTCCATTATGCGAATGGTTGTCTGTCCAGTTGTCCGTCCGTCTGGAAACATGATAGCTTGAAAATAATTATAAGTATCGGGATTTTGTTTTCTACAAAGAATTACTGGTTTATTGGTGGGTTTAGGGGTAGATCTGGTATGATTTTAAAGAAAATCGTCAGCGTTAATCGATACGACTTTGATCATGTCATGCATGACTTATCATTTGACTCGTCGACCACGAAAAGAAAGAGTTGACGCTACTTTTAATCTGTCAGTGTTTACCGCTGTTTTAAATATTTTATCGTTATTCGATTTATCTCTGCACTTTCGCTCCTTTCTAAATGTCGATCAGTCTGTTTATTTATTAAAACGTGCATAAACGAACCAAGTACGTGTCGTTGTTTTTAGCTTGCATGCCTACGCAAAACAGTATGTCGTCAGCAGAAAAATAATTCTAGACAATCGTTTTCAGCTTTTTTTTATCGAATAAATGGACGACGACGGTTGTAAAAGAAGAGGAGCAAAAGCACTAATTTGTTTAGTTTATGAAGTGGTTTTGCCCTTACAATAATAATGAACCACGAAAATGTCTTGTAAAGGCAAGTAGGTAGCACATTCTGGTGAAAATAATTACAATTCATAGCACAGCACGGACAATCTGCCTAAATACCACTTTTGGGCCCCTAGTGTTATGCTAAAAATCTAAGAAAAAAAAGTACGTTTTACCTCTCAAAACAAAATGTCTGAAGCACAACCCAACAGCGGTCTCCTGCAATTCGATTTCTTTTTAAGTCTACGTTGGAAACCCCTGTTGTCTGACTGTTGTCTGCTGGGCTGCAGGGTAGACGCAAGGATGGACAGATAAACAGACAACGCTGCCGTTTTTTTGAAGTGTCTAGCAGTAATGCTGTGTGCCGCCTATTTAATGTGTACATAAACCTGCCCTGATGATGACGGTGGAATAGATACCCATTAAATCGTTGTGTTAGTCACCCTTGACCTTTTTTATCCTTTACTAAGCAACAGCCAGACGTATACGACGCAGTACATTTTTTGATATATTTGTTAATATAATATTTTATTGACCACCATCAACCTTATTTCATGACTAGCCTGGCACGTAATGGCGCACCTGATGAGTTTAACTTTACCCATAAAATGTGCATCTCTAATTGATTGGAAGCTATAAACCCCGCAGCTAAATTACATTCTTGACGGGCAGGAGTGAAGGCAGGGGAATGAGAGAGTGAAAGATAAATGGGGTAGAAATCCACATAAACGCAGGCATTGCCAATGATGCGGGCAAATGTATAAAATGTGCAAAATTTTCTGATTTTGTGAGTTTCTCTCTTTTTTTCGCATTACAGTTTCGTTTTAGAGATTTCCCTCTCAGTTTGCAAATATTTTGTTGATTCGTTAGTTTTTCATCATGGCTTTCGGCTCCGCAGACACATGACGGATGCAAGTCGCACAAGGGAGAATTGTAATGGAAACATATTACCAAATCGTCTGTCTCAGGAAGGAACTCCTTGCAACAAACCAGCTACTCCAAAAATAATGACTTGATTCACTTGCAACTTGTAAGAAAGCCGAAATAGCTGGCTAACAGAATCACAAACAACAAATTGCACACTCACTTGCATCTGCTTGCACATTTTACGGGTGTATGTCATGGCAACGAGGAAACACTGCATTAATAATAACCTTGTAAAAAAAAGTGAACAAAAATCCGTTTTTTACCGAAGGATAAACAACTAAAGAGAGATTAAATGAAGGATAAGGGGGAACACGTACACACAACTTTTCCTGCACAATAAGCTTCCTTCAATATTGACTTCCAATTCTGGCACAGGGGCACATCCCTAACTAAACTAGCTCTAAATGCCGTCTACCTTCAGTGGAAACGGATAAAAAAAAGAAGACCGGAAAAACTTTGACTTCATTGAAAATCGATTTCTTTGAGGAGAAGTATCCCGAAAAAATGAAATCGGCACAAGGATTTACGGGCCCCAGCTGCAATGTTTATTTTTTCGTACATTTCCCGTCTTCCTGTTCCCTGTAAATCCATTTTTAATCCAGTCACAATCAAACCCAAAACAGGTAGGAGAAGGAGGTATGGTGTTTCTCTCCTTCAAAAAAATATGATTGTTACACATACTCTCTATTACTCCCACTCACTCCACCAAAAAGATGCAGTAAAGAAGGGATGCATGAATACACCTTCTTTTTTACTCTATTAGTTCCATACGGCACATGTTTCTCCCCATCTCCCTGTTTTCGGCTGGCACTCTTGTTGTTATTGCCAAAATGCAATAAATTATGTTTACTGCGTTTAAATTGAATTGTATTTTTGTATTATTTACGCTACTGTGCATTACTTACACTCCATTGACTCAGTATGTATAGGAGGAAACAAGTCACTTGTTGTGGTGTAGTAGTTAGCGTGTGGGGCTTAGGTATATTTTTTACTTCGCTGGCAAATTTTATTGCCGCATCATCATCATCGTCGTCGTCTGTAAACCAGAAGCATTATCATGGACTTGACTTGACCAACTTTTAGAGTTGTTACTACGGCGATGTGGAAGGGGAGAGTAAAGTGGTGGTAAGTAAGGAGTTTTTTCCTTTATGATGACGATACAGAAGAAGAGGAGGATTATGCTGATGGCTACTTAAAGTGATTATTTATGCGCTTTTATCGCATCGTCGCTCGTCTTGTTCCAGATTTTGTATTCTGCTCGTTGCTCTTACTCTTGCCTCTGGTGCGGGGGCTTATAATGGGATTTTTAACTCATTTAACTCCGATTAAAATAATTGGCAACGGTTCTCCGCCATAAAGTTAAGTAGAAAACGAATGGGAATGCCATCGTGGTACAGTATCGCGTATCAGCGTCATCATCATCATCACTGTAAAATAAACAACCACCTTATATGAAGTTCAACAAGTTACCAGTACCAATACCAAATAGCAGCCAGCAGTCACCTCCACCACCAACGAGCGGTGCGTTGCTTCTTTCTTTCTACCAAACGCCAGCATGGGTGAATCGGATCTCGTTTGGTTTGTTGGTATGTAGCTTGGCTTAATATTTGTCGGTCATAATAACTTTAACTCACGGAAAGTTTCAGCTTTTAAAAATGATTCTATATTCGTGTTTATACCACATGAACTTTGCTGGCAATTCGGTAGGATCGTATTTCACGAGATTACGGCTTAGGTAAATTAACAACAACTTTGGTTAATTTTTCAAAGTGCAAAGTTTGCTTGAAGACGTCGTTTCCTCCTCTGCTGGATCAAATAGGACATCTATAGTCATATACCAAGAATGACAACAGCTTGTTATACTCTAATTTTCCACGCATAAGCTTCAAGTATATTTAAGTGGAGTAGTATAACTCGAGCATTGTTAAACAGTATGTATTGGTTTACGTCCGCGTGGCTTAAAATATGAAAAAGTTAATTTGTTGAGGAATTATTTTTAAGTAGAAAGTATTAAAGATTTAATGCATCATTTTCACCGTGCAGCGTTAAAAGAAAGAATTTTATGATAAGATGTCAGATACAATTCGTGTCAGTATAGAAGCAGCATTTAACTTTCAATAGCATTGATGTTGTCATGGGTTCATAATTTCGGGAGAAGACTGTCCATCTATATATATGCCACCACCACGGCTGTTGGCTTACATGGCAGATTTCAGTCCTTAAATCATCATGATCATCATCATCAACGTCATCATGGCCGACACCAAAGACGAAAAATATTAGGGTTGAACAACTCCTACACGGATAAACACTAAACGCACGCGTGTACCACCATATAAAATGAGCATGGAACATCTGTAGAAGCCCAACATTTACAGTGTGTACTCCAGGCAGTTAAAAAGAATATTAGTGGTGGAAAGTAACCATTTAAAATGTTTTTGGTAATACATATTAAAGTTTTCGCATATCAACGTCCATACCACTATCCACGTATATGGGGGACCTATTTTAATATGGAATATTCATATAGTCTTCGTATATGCTTAATTCTAGCGTTGTCGTCGTATCAAAAAGAAAAAAATTATTTCAAAGATATTTTTTCCACTAAACATTGGATCTCCCGCTTTCGGCATGTGCCCATGTACCTTTAAATACAAGTTTCGTGTAAGCTAGTAGCTTTTTTTATTGCAATAAAAATGCGTGGGATGCTTTCACTACTTGGTATGAGCAGAGTAGCAGCATACATCGCAATGACAGCGTCAAGGCTCAATTTATGAGGTGCACGAGGCAATGCAGTGATCTAGGTGTTGGTTCTGAGGATGATGGCAAGGAAAGAAAACTTGCACAGTTTAGTACCAATGCAAGTACAAGCAACCATTGCCAGCAATTTTGAGAAAACGACAGTTTATAAAACTGGTGACTCTTTAGCATAATATTGTAAAGTAATGTGAGAACAAGAATTAGGTAAAATTCAATAGATATTCATGGACACTAGACTGTTTCTTCAGAAGATGTAAATTATAATGCTGGGAAGAGAGAGAGAGAGAGATAGTAGAGGGGAATGGGTCATGTGTGAACGTGGTATCAGAAACAACGATGAAAACGTATCGATGAATTCACACAAAGGAAATTAAATACACTGAAACAAAACAAAATGATTTGTTTAAAATTAAATGCCTAGAAATACAGGAAAAATAGAAAGCGTATTCTCGGAAGGAATAAAGCTACTTACAGAGAAAGATAAACATTTGTCATTTGTAACATGTTTGACAGGAGGTCCAGGTGTGCTGCTGTTTGTACACCTGATCATTATCTACGTTACATTTGCATTGCCGATCGCATATCAGTTCAATATTATACGGTTTGAATTGTAAAGCAATTGGTTGCACGTGCAGATGCTACTAGCTAGAGGGATATTTGTTTTAGGAAATTATAATATTGACTAGTTGATTGTGAAGCAACTGTAATAATCTCAACTACTATCGGGTGACAAGCGGAAATGATGTTTCGTCATTTATTTAAATAGAACATTGACATGACATTAAAGGATGACCGTTGGACCCTGGCAACAGGAAGAGAGTTGACTTTTGCAATAACTGCATTGATTTCATTTCTTGTGTGTGGTTACATGACAAGCTTGTATGTTGCTCAATGCCAAAGTAGGTGTCGCATCTTGCATTTCTAAATAGCGCCTTTAAATTTATTGCCTAAATAAATCGGCAGTAGTTCCTTTTTATTTTACGTATCGCTAATCTCTCCCTCGCTTATCCCCATTGGCAGTTTGGTGACACGCGGATAATTCGAAGTAGGTTATATCGATATGTATTCACGATCCCGCAGATAAAAAAACAGTTTACGAAACACTTCTCGACTCAAACGTCATGTTTTCAGCATTCAAAATGCGCCCTGTCCTATCCTTGTTGGTATTCTTCTTTACAAAAAAATATTTAAAAAAAATCTTTCAAAATAAAAAATGATTGACTACATTTACTGCACACATGCAAAACTTGGCATGAACAAACAGACAGGAAGCCATATATTTCAATTTTGTCGGATGGAAGGGTGTTGTGCTAAGCTAGTTCAATGTTTACAAGCGTCCGTAAATAATAGTTACTTGTAAGTGGTGACACTTTCACAAGCGCATTGTAAAAAAAATTTCCCCCGGGTTGTCAAATGCATGAATTTTCAAAAAAGGATAGATAAGCTTGTTGAGGACAACAATTCGACACGGAGGGAAAATAAAATGAAACGCGGAGAGAGAAAAAATGCATGAGTGAGTGGTTCATAGAGAAAATGTGGAAGAAAGTCTGTATTCTTGATTTGTAGTAGTATCATCACATCACCACCGCAGCAGGAGGGGTAGTATTATCGTTGGGTTCTTAAGGGTTGTCTTGTCGTCGTCGTCGTCATATTTCTCATATTTGTCTGTTCATATTCCAGTCATCTCCGTATATCTGTGAGAGAAGAATGGAGAGCCGCATACACATTTACAAAGATGAAGAAACGGGAAAAGTAAATGCGTGTCGACGAGAAGAAAAGTTTCACGAGTAGTTGAACAACATCAGGGACTGACTCTGTTGGTGCAATTTTATAGTTCTCTGAAGAAGTTTATTTTCCCCAGTCCCATCACTTTTGAAGAAGTGTACTTCAGAAAAGAAATGAAAGACCAATGTCAACAAAATTCACGTGAAGACATTTTTATGGAAAGCGAATACGCAATGGTGCCCTTCACCGGAAGAAAAATCCGGTAATGGGATCTTCTCCTGCATCAATGAACCACACAGCGAGAAAAGAATGGCTTTTCCTTTACTAGGATACATTTTTGTTTGAAGGAAAGTGGTTTGGAAATCGCATTCTTCGCTTGCTAAAATATGTACATACGTCATGGCAGAGCAAACGGTAAGTTGATTTTTGTAACAGCGACACCCGAGATGTATTAATGTTTCATCAGAGGGGAAAATATGCGGGGTACTTAAATGCCCGGTGTACGGGACAAGGCTACGGTGGAAACTTTAAACTGAGAGAATAATGGGATGGGAACTGGAAAGAATCTCGGGCATGTTTGTCCCAAATATAAAATGACTACAAAGACCAAAGATGCTTTCCTGAGAAAAAGTTTAGTAAAGGTCAGTTTCTTTGTCCTCGAACTCCTCTAGACACCAAAAAAAAACAACGGAGATATTCTGTTTTCCTGTAGGATGTAGGAAGGACGTGGGGTGCCTTGCCGACTTTGTTTCTTGCTGGTTGGAGATTATGAACATGAACAATACAAACACATAACTTACCATACGCTACATGTCATTTTATTAGATGTCATTTGAAAATGGATGGGAAAATAGGTACGAGAGAGAGGGGGGGAGAGATATGAAAGCTTTTATTAACTGCATCAGATAACAAGACGGCTCTTGCAAAGAAATATAGCGTTTTTTTTTACATTTTTAGTGTAAAGGGCAAAATGAGAGTGACATTCAGCCGAGCGTACCGATGCGATGATGACATTCAAGACACAAGGGGAGGGAGTCGAGCACGTAGATATATATAGTGAACTGTTGAATATACTGGAATTTGCCATGCCGCCGTTATATATCATTGTCGCACTTCAGTATCATTGCCATTGACACTCGTTACCACCACTGTGGCGGTATGAAGAGGGACAAAGTTGGAAATGCCTACCTAAC
>JAHZNE010008283.1:0-15595 GCA_027744055.1 Callyntrura sp. NNG-2020
TCGAAGGAAAACACAAACCATGAGAAATTATGGAGAGTATTCCGTGTCGTAGCTTGTGTATCATCGCCACACTTTTTCCGCTCAGCGTTACGGAATAGGGTTGATAAAAATATTATTTACTTTATGGCAATTTTGGATTTTACCTATACCGTTGCAGCCCGCAGCAGCACCCGACTGTGAGTGTAATGTGGGCATTTCTTGCCTTTTTCTTGGGGCTTTCTCTCTGCACTAAGGTTGTGTGACGGGAAGACTGTCAGAACTGAGACTGACGGCGGTTTTGCAGAACCGGTGCACTGTACTACTACAATTGGGCAATACTGCTGTTAAAGGGGCATTTACACTCTCACGAACATTACGCTACACCATTTTCTTTCTTACGCGGCATTACAGTATCATATCGCCAGAAATTGGGAAAATAGACAGTTTTTCTGGTTTTCGTGCCAAGTATGCATGTCATACGACACAGTTGTGCTGGAGGGCACCCATTCCGTATGTTTAGAGGCACACATGATAACAACATTTTACTACAGAGGAAAAATGCTGCTTGTGGCGAGTGAGAGAGGCAAGTTCGTAAGAGAAAATCGGGAAAAGTGGGTTCGTGGTATACTGCACAATAACAGTACATACTACACACACAACCTTCATACTTATTTTCTCGGATGGAAAGTTCTTTGATTTGTTTTTTACTTGTCGAGTAGCTGGAGAAGTGTAAACAGGAATACGATGAAATTGAATGTTTCATGGGAACGAATAATGTATATACGGGTATGTAGAAATGTACATACGTTGAGGTTACGAAAAAAGGGACCGATGGACTACTCTTTGGACTGGAATGAAGGTATTACGCTCTGGATAGAATTACAAGTATTGTTTTTCCAGTGCTGTTGGCTGGAGAGGAAAGTTGGGAGGAAATTTGAGGATAAAGTACAAAACCAGCTGGTGTTCTGGACATTTGGTGTAAGGTTCCCTTGTATGTTCCTATAGTTCCTGCTATTACGTCGTGCCAAGCTGAAGCATGAAATGGCTTTGGGAGCTATGTCACTGGGATATATGTAGCGATTATGTGAGTATTCGTGTATTTGACATGTTTTTGTTTGTTCAATACACAACTGTGCTAATGGAGGAACAAATTTTCCGGACATATCTACTCTGATTTTTATTTCGATCAAGCCACTAATTTAGAACAATAATAAAGTTTGGATAAAGAAAATGTACAAAATTTTTGTGTGATGGATGTCACGAATCGCTGTGTCATTAAAATATATTGATAGCATGAAAGCTGGTACACATCATGTCTTTTTTGTGCTTACAGTCTAGTTGTGAAATCATGTCGACTTACAATGGAGAGTTACGTTTACGAGACAACGGAGAGACTGATATTTTACACAAGTCTTTATGTTATGTAAAAATGTAATTCTTTTTCGATTTGACTGCTCTATTTAAAGTATATTTATGTAAACTATGAGCGGGAAGAGCAGAAGTAGGTAGCAACTTACCTACTTATAGGTAGCAAATTATGCCGACTTTAAATATTCTAACCGTACGCAGAGTGTCAATTTCTAGAGTCAATACAATGCATAGGCCATTTGATTAAGTTGTAAACATAAAAAGTTTATCCTATTTGCGTTTACCGTTCCAGCATAGTCTATATCAATTTTTTTTAAATAGGTCCGAAACTGTGTCAAAAATAAATCAAAATTTATGTTTCTCTTTTTATGACCAGCAGAAAATAGGTGTCTAATTAAAATAATTGTTTATTAATAATTGTAAACTTCATAGTTTCCGACGCTCTAACCAACCTTAAGTACATGGCAGAATTCTGTACATTGTTCCCCATGTCGTAACTCTCCATTGTAAGGAGTAAAGCTGGATCATGTATAATCCCCTAGTTATTTGCAAACAGACATGCAAAATCAACATACTATATGTCCATTATTAATTTTATTTGCTTTTTAATCGTCTTTCGTCGCCATCGCATTTCTGTTTTATATCAGCAATGAAATTATAGTTAATACGCTGCCTGTAAACAATAATATCTCAACGATGTGTACACTGCAAACATTCTATTTTAAATGGATGTTTTTAGAACTAATATGACTTTCTACAAATACATTGGATAACGGTAGTTTAATACAAATAAATAAATTGTGAATCAACTGGTTGTTAGAGCCATTTTTTTAGTTGTAAGGGGAACTGTTTGAGAATTTTAGTAAACCAGTCGATTTTTCCAACAAGACTAACTACTAATGCATGCAAAACAGTTTAAATGTCTTGATTTTAGTTTTCATTTTAAAATGATTTTGATTAAGGTTTCCTGGCAAATTTGCAGGTCAGAGGAATTGTACTCCAGTAGATGCTAGCATAAACTTGCGTACATACCTAGTCGTATATTACACACCGCTGGCACCAAATGCCATGCCAAATATAAATCCAACGTGAATATATATAATTGCTAAAACGCAGAAACGAAAACCGCCGCATGTTGACAAGCCGTTTTGTTTTTCAGTTTTTTAGTTCTAAAAGTAATGAATACGTAATGAGTTTTAGGCTACAGCCATGTGTAACAAAACTTTTGTGGATCGAATGGAAAGGATACAGCTTCGATATCAAGTTATAAAAGTGTTGTGCAGAGTGGTCAACTCATATACTCGCTCCTCGTAATAATGCCAAATAAACGTAGGGATTCACATTGTTACTTGGTTTAGCGAGTCAAGCCAAGTTGGGGACTTTGCACGGCAAGCTGGCATTGTAAATGTTTGATATCGCAACGCAACTATCGCTTTAATTTCAATATATTTCAACATTGTATTTCGCAAGACACATTGAGATTTAAAATGAAAGCAAGGAATTCCATTCTCATAAGAAAAATATGATTTACATAAGAAATTCTAACAACGTATTCTATGAACAATGTGGTACGGGTAGAATTTTCCTTAAAATTTACTTTCTTTCCTTTCAAGGACGTAAACTTAACCAAGTACTACCTCGACCGAGTACCAACATTTAGCCTAAAAAGCTCAAACAGGTTGAGTATTTTTGTGCTCGAGATATTCCTATGCGAGATGTATCCAGCAAGCTATAAACTGTTGGAAAGCGCCGAGCAACGCTCTTTTAGAACCAGATTTTTATGAGACTAGTTGTAATTATATTTCTGACAAACATCCGCCCAGTAATCACGGAGACTAGACTAACCAACCTGAGCCAAACTCAACTGCGTAACATATGACATATATCTGAATTAAAAATTTCAGCACATCTGAAAGTGACACTAGTCATTACTGATGTTTTACGGAAATGGAAATTCACAATTGTTTTCCAATAAGAGTAGTAACACTTCTGCTTTAAAACCTGTTAGAGTCATTGGGGTTTTGTGTATTTACTTCTATTTTGTTACAATAGGGCTGATTTTTAACAATTGGTTAACTAACCTGGGTAAAATTTCGGAAAATATGTTCTGCTTATAAAAACGAATAAGTGTAATGAGTAGTGTATTGAGGATGGTATGATGTATGAAAGTGAAAAATGTAATATATAATCAACAACAACAATTTAGTTACTCTGTAGTCTGCTTTGCTTCACCTTTAAAATTAAACAAACATTATTACATTTAACGTCTATCAACGTACCAAATTTCAGCTAAAATGAATTAGTTTTATGCATCGACTTCCACTATACTATTACCCTCTGCCTTTAGGTCTTCGTCATGAACTCATCTTACCCGCTAAGGTTACACCACTCAAAGCTAGCGTTTAGCGAAAAATTAAGAATTTCTTTTCGTCTATATGAGTTATAGTTATAACTTATAACTATATAAAGACTGACGGACATCGGCTTCGCCACTTCATAATTTTGTCATTATGGAAACTAGAAATGTAGAGAAAGAGGTTACAACATGTGCTGACATTTTCATAATCAACTGGGTGTGGCTAACTTTATGTGCATCGCATAATTCGCATACATTTGTGTGCACTGTGCAGGTACATGTTTAATGTAGTTTTGACGTTAGGTAGATACGTAAGCGTTGAAGGTTTTGATGGTTATTCGTTACTTGCAAAACTGTTGACCGAGCAAAAGAAGTCGTGAAACAGGCAAACAGCCAATTTAATTGTTGAACACTCGTCTTTTCATGACAAAGCCCACATTAGCGACTACCGGATTTATTTAATTCAAAAGAACAGGAAATGTATAAAGTATTTAATGTAATGAGAAATTGTTTACTGAAATGTAGTAATTTTGCCGTTGCGACAATTAAAAGTAGAGCGTAAACTGTACATAATCAGGTGAATTGCCCAAATAACCCCAAATCCAATCCTCACTTACCTCAAGTTACTCAAGTAACTACAGTAATTATGCACGAATCCAAAAAGATTTGTACGATTGTACATGTGCCGTTTTTCTGCCACATGCAACATTGGGATAGCTTACCTTAGTTATGTTTGCGCTTCTAGGCGATTCATGTTGTTATGTTGCACAGGCACGAAGACATCGGTTAAAGGATGGAAATGTGGAAAGGATCGAAAACATTTTTATCATTAAACGAGGGCTCATCTGGATTCCATTACGGTTTAATAGTTATATACGGCTAATACGACGTCATAGAAAAAGGGGTATGATACAAAATTGAACATGAAAACGGATAACATTTAACGATTGAGCTTTAGCAAATGTGCATTTTGGAAGCATTTTTAAATGAAAGCATAGTAAATTGGCCGTGTTGTTGCGTTTGAATCGTTCTGTTTGACAATAAGAAATGGATCCTTCCTGGATTATTTTCTATGCTCCGTCTAAATTGTCAGTGAGCTATTGAAGAAAGACAATTCCCATTACCATAACGAAAATCCCTATCATTCCGAAACAACGACAATTGGTTGAAAGCGGTTTAATGCGAAATGAAAATTCTGCACCGACTCGCATAACTTTGCGCGTTATTTCCGTTCTCAAAAAAAGAAAAGAAAAACGGAATGCTTTTTCAATCTTGTCAAGGCTGGCTATTAAAGCGAACTATCGTCTTGAAATATTCGATTTCCTTAATTCTGGGATTCAACTTACATGCGTAGGCTTGACGGAGATAATCTGTAACCCGCCTATATAAAAGTTTCTAAAGATTGAATGAATTGAATGAAATGAAAGAAATAACTTCCACATCGAAACTTCAGCGAATTCATTCTTTCCTTCTAATTAATACGCGTTTTTAGCAGAATTATTATTTCTAAAGAAGCCACTGCAAACTGTTATAAAGGCATTTTCTCAGACTTAACAATAAATTAACTTACAAATCCAAATAAAAGTTGCATTACCTTTTCTGTCGGCATTTTGGGTGCTTTGTTGAATTTTGAAGTGCCCGCCTCACAGGAACCGTAAAGTTAACGTTACTTTATTTTCTGCGGTTTTCACTTGAGCAGCTCGGTAGTAAACATAAGGTCCACGACGACGAACATGTAGAAGATTTGTAGCCGTGTAGTATTTGATACGAACCTCCTTGGAACAGCATCGTTTCAGCATCTATCTATAAGCTAAACCGTGATAGATCACCATTCCTAGTTCGTCCGAACATGACATTTATATCTATTTAATGAGTTCAGTAGCATTTATCTGTTCCGCACCACCTTTTACCCGGTATAGTCACCGCCATACTTTTTTTTATCACCACACGATATTTTTATCTATTTTGGCAGAACGAAGAACCAAACGCACATTATCTCCCAATAGACAAAGACAACGTTCATATTATAGACCCATTGCCTATACACTGTCCTGCATGTACGTTTACCATTTTCAAAAACGGCGGCAAAAGACGATGAACTTTTTGTAAAAGCCCTTCTTAAAATGTCAGAAAAGGAAGGTCACTCTCCAAGTCAGTATTTTTTGTTGTGGCAGTCATTCACGTTTTCACTTTTTCCAACAATGGACTCATATCTCTTGTGNTCTCCAAGTCAATATTTTTTGTTGTGGCAGTCATTCACGTTTTCACTTTTTCCAACAATGGACTCATATCTCTTGTGATATGAAATTGTGGTCGCCGGCGGTATTTTTGGCTGCAGTGTGACGCGCCATTTACATTTGTTGACTAGTTGGTAGACAGGCTTTTTTCCGACTAGCGTCACTCAAAAATGTTGACGGAAACTTTGACCTGGAACTCTATAAGAACCATTCTACTCCACAGGCGAAAAGTATAAAAAAAATCTGGAATAGAGTTCATTGACTTTTTCTTTTGTTAATATTGTTATTATTATTATTATTGCAGCACAGTGCGGCCGTATATCCCGGTCTGATTCTTAACGCCTGATTGCTTGTCTTGCAGTAGGTCAGAGGCGGGAAGCCTGATTGCATTTTAAATGGCTTGAGTGGCATGGCAAATACGAAATTATGTTCTAGTTTTTGTTTTCTGGAGACAGAATGAACTTATAGTGTAGTAGAGATTTCTCATTTTAACAGCGACAGCAGAGATTTTTAGCTTTAGTTTTTATTGCTCTTTCCAAAATAAAAAAGGAGTTGAGCTGGCTATTTATTAGTTTTTATGCACACCACCACCACTCCGAGAGAAATCTTGATGTTTCACGAACCAACAATACCCGCTGTGAAGTTGACACAGTCATTTAGTTATATTTACATTCTATATGAAAAGTAAAAGTCGGGTTGTGTTCCTTGGGGATGTATTGGGGTATATACAGTGAAAGTTCCAACTAGTTTTTTTAGGTTATAGAGTACATCAATAAATGTATTACTGCCGACGCAAGTTTTGTTGAATATACTGAACGGTGGTGTGAATGAGCTTGTTGAATGCCTGACGCATGCGGTAAAGCAGGAAACTGTAAAATGTTTTAAAGGAGACCCGTTCCGCACTTTTGTAGTCCAAGTAGATGATCGAGTGTTGAGCCGAAGAGGTACCAGGCGGGCTGGTCACTACTTCATCTGTAGATATGTGACATTGCAGGGAAAATGGAGTGAGATTCAACCTTACTTCATCCTTTCCAGGAAAAGTGGTATCGCTAGTATTGCTGGGACTCAATAACGGCACCGCCTGCAAGTTAACAAAAATTTCCAAGTTTGAATCTTATGTCAATTGTTAATTTTAATGGAATTGCCCGAGATTAAATTGTTTACGACAAAAGTTGTATTTTTCTAAGGTGTTGGGTGAAAACGTACAAAAATATATTAAAATACATCGTATACCTAAGCGTACTTTTTGTCGTTGGCATGACAACGTGTTGTAGCTACAGTGTAAATCATGAGCTGTGAAAATGGGAGGATAAACATGCTACTCGCTCTCATGCACTCAATTCTTTTTAATGAAACTAGAATTCTGACGGACATTACTGGCTATTCACCTTGTCTTTCTGTTCCATTTTAATGAAATATTACGAAAATCGATTCCGATTGGAGAGGTACCTTCTCTGACTTGCTTTAATCAAGGCTTTGAAAAGTGAAACAACGGAGCAGAACAAGGAAAAACATCATTGAATTCCCAAGTTGACTGGCCTTGGGTTGCAAAGAAAAGTTCTCCTTGCAGGCTATGGTTCATCACAAGCTAAAAAATTGATTGATCGTAATATTTCTATGAGTTCTCTTTTAAAAGCCTTGTGGTACAAGCAGCAAATACACGAATTAGTTAGATAAACAGTTTTAAGCAAAGTTATGATGATGAATACTGATGAAGATGTCAGAAATAAATACTTTTATGATAACTTCCCTCACAGATTTAAGACCACACATGAGCGAAACAGTAATATTCCATTTGTTCAATGGATAAAAGTAGTGCAGGCATGAGATATGAGGTGGTAGCTTTATCATAGAAAGCACGCATGCCAAACGTAATCCCATGCTAATATCGTGTTACTTGTTTATTTATATACGAGATAGCCAATTGTAATTTGTCTCGGTTAAAAAACCCACTAAAGGCATGGACTGTTTGCCAATAAAGTTGGTTAACTGTTGACTCCCTCGACAATTATCCTACTACGCGGGATATTTTACTTTGATGGAATACTCGCTCCAGGCAAGTAGGTTTTTTCATCCGGTGTGTGGTATTAAAATGGTAGTAAGTAAGCCTACACAGCTATCTGTTTAATAACTTGGTTTTACACCAGCAACGAAAATGTAAGCACCGACACAGGCAATTACGGCCGTATTTCCGCATGATTGATGCTCATGGGTCAGATACAAACCAAGTCACTATGTGATCTTGCGGTCCGACAAAGACCACACGCAACCATTCTAACAAACGCGTCGTTTCCTACGCTTCTCTCCGTCTCTCCTTACTAAACACACAGTAGGCAGCCCTGTTTCCTCTTTTGTTTCATCAGGACTGTCATCATCCTGATTGCGTCGGGAACACGGAGCAGATTACATCTTTCGTTCGGAGAGAAAACCAGTACATTCGTGATGATGATTATGCTAGTTTATGTTTATGTACAAACGTAAAAAGTAAAAACAAATAAAAATAAAAATGCTTTTATGGAAGCAGTCTCTTTTTATTCGTAAACACACTCACTCAAGCGAGCACTGGGTAAAAAAATGCTGTGGTGGTTGTTAGTAAAAAAATCGCTAATGGCACTATTACATTATTACGACTCGGCTCTTTTCCCTCGTTTCACTCTTCCACTTTCTTTCTCGATATGTTTCTATTTAAAATTAGCGAAACCACTTACTTTCTCTCTGGCATACACATTACGTCTGTGTTTTGAAGAAGTTTTAGGTGAAAAATAAAATAGACCACAAGGGACCCAGTTCGTGAAATTACTACTTCCTCTTCTCTACTTTTTTGTCTGTTAAGATGGGTCTCCTCACCAGTAGAAACCATTTTAGTATTTTACTTTTACACAAACAGCACACTTCTTTTTATACGTATACACACATGAAACAACACACACACACACCCGCCATAAGCACCAGAACCGCTGCAATTATCAGAGTGGAAAGTAACGAAGAATCAAACAGCCACCTTTTTGTACCTGCCCTAGCCACAAATCATTTTTACCCCACATATTGAGCTAAATGATGTTTTCTGACCATTCTATCAGAACGGAACATGCAGTCTAACTGAAATACTACACGCTTGGATTATGACAATTGAGAAATATTATGTTGTTGTACATATAAGTTGTACGTACGTCCATAATATTGCGGTAAGTATAAAAGCATCTTGTCATGTAGTCATGAGGCATATTATACTTTTGCTTTATTTCTACTACACACATGCAACTTAAATCGATGTAAAAAAGCAGGATTAATACCCGAGTGAGCGTGTAGGGACGAGAACGAAGAGGTCTAAGAAAAGCAGAATAATAATAATATGTATACTACCACCGGGTTGACTCGCATAACGGTAACATAAAAGAAAACATCTACCGCTATAATAATAACGAAATGGACTGATTGCAAGTGAGAGAGAGGGAACCTAATTTTATGGTTTATGGAATGGAAGGGGATTGTCAATGTTTGCATGCATTTACATTACACATACATACATTTATGTCTGCTTTCACTACCTAACATTTCTCTTTCTGCCAGGTTTCCCCGCTGCCAAAATGTGGTATAGTACGACAACACGGCATCTCGCTGTCGTCGTGTGTTTGGCACTCGGTGGTACTTAGTGATACACAATGGTGACTGACTTGAAGGAAAAAAGGGGCATGAGCTGTGGGAAGGACGGGAAAAGCCTATTTCCACAACACCAACATGCAATCAAAATAGGCATATATTTTCTTTACAGCACAAATGTATTATTCTACGAATGTAATACTATATAGTACGACATGCCACTTGCTAAAACGTTGCTGGTTTTTGTATCGTTCAGTAAATGTAAATGTAAAAATGGATAGGTAGAGCAAAGGTGACAAAATGTGTGCATGTGTTGGTAAATGTGTATTGCATGGTCAGTCTCTGTCTCTGGTTATAGTCCAGTACTACCACAGCTACTGCCGACAAGTTGACGATGGGACGGATTAAACGTGGCAGGCATGGTTGATGAGGATAGCACGAACAAAAAAAGAAAAACGTTGGAGGGAGAAAAATGTTCACATTCATGACATACATAGTCTCCGGACAGTAATAGTGTAGTAGTTAACTGACTTCTCTTCTTTTTTTTCTGTTCGTACATGTTTATGTTTGTAGATATCGGTAAATATTCTTTTACTGTTATTGACAATGACAATCGTTATAAGCCAATAAATGCGTCATTCCAGCATATTTCTACGAGCTGTTTTATAATCTGTCGAGAAATGTAAGGCCATCAAACCACAAAGTTGAGAGTAAAAGAGTTGTTGGAAAACAACTTCATGAAAGGAAGAATACTACATAGCTTGCAATTTGGATTGGATAATACATAATGGTAGGACAGGGTGGAGCAATAAAATTTATGGACCATTATTGAAAATAAAAATTTGTGCAACGCAATGGCACGGTTCCATTATGAGCATTGACAGGACAATAACAACAGCTACTTACAGAGAAGAGTAATGACTATGCTTATCGACAGAGTTGGAGATAAGCAAAACATGTCTAATTGAGCTTAAACTACATTAATAAATGTAAGCACAAATTTCTAAGGATTTTTTTAAAATTGGAGAAGGAAAATAATAACCCGACGGACGGACCATTACAAGAAAAGGACGAGCAGACCTTCATTCCATTCTGGTAAGAACTCTAGTGTTCCATCAATGTTCTCGTGAGAATGTGTTACTCAAGTTTTCGACCGAGCTTGACAGTGTGACATGCATATGTAATGTCAGAAAAAGAATTTAACCTTACGATTATAACTTTTTCCGTTACGTTACTTGCTACTTTCCTCAAGG
Source organism: Callyntrura sp. NNG-2020 (assembly GCA_027744055.1). NCBI lineage: Eukaryota > Metazoa > Arthropoda > Collembola > Entomobryomorpha > Paronellidae > Callyntrura > Callyntrura sp. NNG-2020. The sequence continues at coordinate 10,794 of JAHZNE010008283.1, forward strand.
GAAAAAATATTTATGCTACGTATGTATATTTTACCTTATCAGTGCCAGTGAGTGCCTAATGGATAGGAATCATACGTGAGCTCGTTAAGTTGTACAAGGAACGGTGTAGTACACAAAAGAGATATCTTGAATAACTACAGATAAACTGTGCCTTTCAGGACTGATGGATTTATCTATACTTGCTACCAACGAACATGCTCCCTTTTATTTAGCATGCAAACTAATAATTTATAGTTAAACGACATTGACGTACACAGGCAATTTTGCGCTTAGACGAGAATCTTCACCAAAAAGTAACAAAAAAGTGTATGTGTACCTACCTTTAATTTGGCGACGTCGCTCCCCTTCGATTTATGAGGTTTTCCCGAAGAAATGCTCTATTGTGTACCTCCACTTTTTTCTTTATTTTCTTCCCACAGCTTCATCAAAAACTCAATTTATTCCACTCTTGAGCCAACAACAGACGTCACATCTGAGATGTACAGCAATTTTAGGCTCTTTGACTTTACTCCACCCTGCTTGCAAACACCTCATTTCAGCACTTCATCATCCGTTTTAATTAGAGCGCAAATTTCTACGTAGGTTCATTTAAGCATCCTCATTAATGCGAGCTGGTGACCAAGCCCCCTCTTAAAAAGCAATTTTTGACAATAATTCAACTGTCCCGAATAGATTGCTTATTAAAACGTTCCCTGGCGGCTGCCGTGATCGCCGTGCATGATTTTCCGTACCGAGGGGGACAATGTACAGTGGTGAGAGCAACAATCCTGCCGTCGCCACATAATTGCATTGGCTCCGCAACAGAAAAGCGTGAACCACCACTAGTTTTACATACTAAATCCATCAAGGCACTTGGTAGTATACAACGCCAAAAAGCCCTCCCGTTTTATCCTTTTTGGCTCATAACGTTGGCAGGATGACCTTGGGCCGAGAAAAGTTATATCATTTCCCCGTTGGAAGCATGCCCTATCACCTATCTCATGAAAAAATTACAACATAGGACGACGACGACGACAACCAAGCCAAACCACCAGTGGCTCTCTTCCGTCCACTTGATCTGATCTACTCATCAGCATAAGTACAATCACAATACAATCACACATACTTTCAGTTTGATGAACTCCCTTTTTTCCGTCGGCTCAAAAATGCCTGTTACGTTCTTAACAAGGATAATAATTGAACTTGAACTTCTCCTTTGATCGTGTTACTCGTACTCCTATGCATATTAGACTTAGGACGCCACATGCTACAGGAGAGGCGTACGTGTGCAAGAACATTGGATCCGGTACTTGAGCATTATGTCTTTTCAAATAAGGAGATGATGTGAAGACGACGATGATGATGTTGATAAGATGGCGTAATCCAATCCAATATTTGTTTTAAGATTAGCACTTATATTCCGAAAACTGGGAATCCCTATTTTATATATCCATCCTCTTTACCGCCACCACCACCACCACCACAACCTCTTAACACTCAACTTAACCTACTTGTTTCGTGAGAAAATATCCCAGTTGGTGGAGTGGTTCACGTAGTAAATGCCGTAGATGAGATCTGAGAGGATAATATAATAATGTTCCGTATCAGTTCAACCTTCTCTAAAAAAGCCAATGTCGATTGGCATGAAGAATGGTATTTATCACGATGTACTTCCAGTAGCACTGCACACCACTGGTAAAAAAGTTCCTTTATTCATTTGCACCGAACTACTGGTCTGGTGAACCGTAAAATGTGTCAATGTGATGGAGGTACCTCCATCAATTTCGCTAGTTGTTCGAGCTTCGCTCGCTGATATAACATTCTAAAAGGCAAATAAAAATAATCATCTTTTCTTTCTTTCTTGCAGAGAGAAAGAGAATGTTGCTCTTTTTTGCAGTTCTCACTTCCTATAAAGCCTATTTACTCGGTACAATTCTTAGTAGCCAGCAAGCCTCTCTCTCTCTCTTGTTAGTACTAACGTGGTTCTTTATACACTTTAGACGTACCACTACCACCACATAACAACAGTATTGCACAGGAAGTCGAAACAAGTATAGAGTTATTTAATATGACTAGGCGTCTTATCCGTTTACTTACGCTAAGCAGAATTTTGCTATTTTCGCTCTTTATTTCTTCAAATGTACACAAAAATGAAATTTGCCAGAGAGAGAGAGAGAGAAAGAAAGAAAGAGCCTATAAGCTAGCGAGAGAAAAAAATGGACGATGGCTGGTATAAACAAAAAAATGTACTTGTAACTAGAGCCGAGGCTGGAGAGCCAGCAAAAATATTAGAGTTGAGAGCGAAATACGGGTTTTCTGTTGCAAATAAATAAATGCAATGCAAGGTGATAAGGAAGATGATATTGGCGAACAACGGTACAGCAAAATACCTAACACGGTTTCCACTACTATTTTTTCCACTACTCCTGTTCTCTCTCCTATCACATATACATACACATGGACAGGTTGAATCAGTACACAACTTTTCACGGAGAAGCATATGCCTAATGAAATATATTATTATTACTTTGTGTACCTTTCCATAGGTTCTGACACAACAGTCCCTCACAGTTACTCCCCACACAACTACCACTTTTTGTTACTTGTTTATTTCAAGTTGGAAGAAGAAGGTACGAAAAAATAAAATGTGTAAAACTGGTACGCACAGCTGTAAATAGGCCAGACCCGACCCAGTGCATACCACAAGTAGCGGTGCCTGTCTGCTTACCTACCAAGTAACTCGAGTAAAACAGAGGAAGAGGGGAGTGAAAATAAAAACGAGGAATGTTTTCTCTTCTTACAACATGTCTATTTTAATCAATTGAGTTTATATGGTTGTTATTATGGAGTTACTAGACGTGCATAGGTATATAAGGAGCACACATGGTGGGAAAATATATTCGGAGGGTATATGCTCGTGTAAACAGACAAGTTTATGTTATTATGTATCGGTAGTCAATAGTTAATTTTGTCGGGTTATTTTGTCCGTTAATCCAATCCCACATATGGATGGATGCTTGCTTGTTCTAAACTGCAGCTTCCCTCCCCCGCCTCTGGAAATAAATGGTAGGGTTTTCCAAAACAGATATGGCCCTTTATCTAATTTGAAATACGGTTGGTCCCCAATGAATGAAGTCACAAGGGATTTTCTTATTTTCTAATAATATGAAACGAAGAGAGCATTTGTATCGATTGCAATTATGTTGTCGTTCAAGCTTTAAATTCTGTTAAAAGATCCGATTAGCGTAAATTCGTTTATTTTTCCTACATGCACAACCCCACGCAGACTTTCTAGATAATATTATGCATTAGATCATTGACTCGTAAAATACTCGATAAAAAGTTCATATACGACGCTACTTTTGTTGTATCGGTTTAGCTATAACGAAGGAAATGTTATGTATGTGTTCCAGCAGGGAAAGGAGTAAGTGGGAGAACAGCAACGAAGGAAAAAGGAGTGCATTACACAAATGATGGAAACAAGATCCCACCCTGTTTTGTGTGAGCGTGGAAGGAGAGAATAGTTCCTGCCTTGCTCAGCTTTTCCAAAAATACACAGAATTTTCATGCGGGCATATAACATGTTTGCTAACACGGCGGCGTAATATATATGGCAGCAGTAGTCAGTATCATCGTTCTCTTCAGCCCAAGTATCACGGTGCGGATGGAGAACATTGTGGGACACATGGGCACATGGTTCCTCGAGACACACAGAAAGAAGAGAACGACACTAAAAAGGATAATAGGAATCCAGGAGCCAGAGACGGGAATGGAATGTGTGGGAACTTATTGGTGGATGCTTGATACAGGAAGAAGAACCGAGAGTGAGGGAACGAAGAAGCTACAAGAAAGAGTTGGCAGTTGGTTACACGAGGAAGCAGCTCCGCATGCAACTACCATTGCCTACATATAATATTCTAAGTATCATTCATATGACCAAGTTATTGGATTCATATGAAATGGAAAGTTCACTATGCTGGACTGCGAGACTGCCAGGCAGACTGAGAAAGGCGATTGTGAACGATTGGCGGCGACGAAAGAGAAAGGGAACGACTGAGAGAGATAGAAGGGATACAAAAAAGTAGACCCTTCGAGCTGGAGTGCGTCTGGAAGACGGCTGACCTAGTTGCAACTGCTTACATGGATGTAGTAGTAGACCTGACTTATGTTTGTGTATCTACGCGTACACATTAAGCCCATGTTAATGAATAGGGATAAAAGGAAGAGCCCTTTAAATGGAGGATTGTAATTCTGATAAAAAAGGAGGAAGGAATACACGAGCTACATTTTTTTCCACGGAGAAAGCCTGCCATTGGGGATTATGGGGATACTACCGTTTCAGATGGTGTACTACACGTTTCAACTTCCAAGAAAATTTACATTGAAACTTACATGACTTGCATTACTGTTAGTACTGGAACTGTGGTACACACTGGTAATACCAGCTTACCTGTCTGTTTTCGTAATCGGGGGACAGGGTACTTTACAGTACTTATGTACTTGTTACTTGTAAAGATTCTATTGATTTCCTTATTTCAGCCGGTGGGTCTTAGCCATTTATAGAGAGAACTGTTCAAACGGTTGCAAATTTTGGTTTACGAACTGATCTTTCACTGGGGTTCAACAGCTAACTAAACACAAGCCGTATTTTTGTAGGAAATTGTTTCATCATGTACGGTTTCCTTTCACACACACAGCAAAAAAGCCAATTTTGGTTTTCAGGCAAAAACACGTTCGGCTCATGGGAGTTGTATATATAGGCATTGTCGACTAAATTGTGGGGCAAGTGAGATTTTTAATTTGGACTGGCTGTAGGCATATGG
>JAHZNE010008284.1:0-13539 GCA_027744055.1 Callyntrura sp. NNG-2020
ATGAAGAGTGGGAGTGAGAGTGGTTTCTACCTGCCCATCATTGGTCTGCGTTATTTTGAAGAACAATTTGTAACGTTTCCTGAATTAAACTTCCAGTTTTGATTGATTGCGGCTGCCGTGCCCTTGTGTTTTGCATTCTGATATTAGGTTTATTACTTCCGTCACAGTAATTAGCTCGAGATTTCAGTTTAACAGTTGTGTCTGATAAAAATTTAATCTTGGCAGTTTCCAATCTTTCATATTTTATAAACAGCAAGCGCTTTGCAGTGCTATGTAATGGGATTACTAGCTAAAATGATTGAGGTTCGAATAGCGCTGAGTGAGTTAAGTTAGTTTTAATGAATAATATTTTATTCAGAATAATTCGACAGACTTGGTCGAGAGGGAAAACGCAAAATGAATGCAATGAATGAATGCGAGTGTGATCTTGCTCGCTGCTCCTCTTACAGTTGATGTGGACTTGGCGGTAACAGACCGCCAGTCCTTCTAGATGGTTCTTACACATGCCGGGATGGATGGATGGATGGGATGGAGTTCCCGCATGTTCCCTAGACGATGGGGCAACATGCCTCATGATATCACAAACTTATTTAGGTCTGAATACGCCATTATACAGAAAGACTCTCAAACGACTTATTTTGGTGAGATATGGATACATACTTAAGTTAACTTGATCGGTGAATGCATTGAGAATATACGAACCCTTAAAATTCAACAGTATAATGTTGGCAATAATGAATGCCTGGTAACTTCATGTGATATTCATAGACCAATTTGTCAGTTTGGTCAGATGTTAATAAACAAATCATTTATGACACGGGCATGGTAGCAAAACCTCATTATGACACGCATATAATCGATTTGACAGTATATTTCAAAGCTTTGTTATGAACTGAAAATTTTTAGATAGCAAAACTCAAACGCATAATATTTACTCATTTCGGTTGCAAGGATACACTTTGGCGAATTAGTTTCAAACTATACCACATTGATGTAACAGATTATTTCGTTTTTCAATAAGTAAAAAGCAACGCTTATTATATTTCATTATTATATAAGAAAGCGTTTAGAAACATAAAAGGCTGGATCAAAATACAATTTTTTGTTATAGCTACTACATGCTAAATGCTAATAGTTGGATCTGAAAGTTAATTATTATTTCACATCATTACTTTATCATCTTAATAACGTGCTATAGATCGTGTCTGATAATATTTATTAAAAATGTCCTACTAATTTGCATAAATGAGTTTATAAGGGTTCTTAAATGGCTGTAAGGCCCTTAAAGGAATAAAAAATAGTTGCCTTCCACAATGTTTCGAAATTTCATGAAACATTCATATAATTAAGATGAACAAAATAGGTGACTACCTTTAATTCGACGGTATAGTTATTACTAAATTTTATCCAGTTGACGACTTGTCTCTTTAGATGACTTGCTTGGTTGTAATTTCAATAATATTGAATTTTATTAATTACTGGAGATCAGGTCTATTGATATATTACAGACATTAATAACGTCATACTCATACTTGAATCTGTTAGCAGAAAATTGAACACATTTGTAACTTTAAATATGTGGGGTATCCTTATGTACAGTACGTTTTCCTTTAACAAGCTGATCAACACTGAAACAACCAAGTGAAACAGAACTGCAAAGGTTAAATAATAATATTGGTAGATCCATTCTATTAACGTTCTATATAAACCTAAATGGCCGAGATTTATACTTATTAGGATAGCGAATTATAATGTTGATTGCTGTAAATGGATACTATGCGAAATAAAAAACTACTATTATGGAAAGCTAAAAGTATATTCTATATAAATATTATATAAAAAGTGTATAAATTTCGCTGTAGAAATATTTTAAGCCTAGTTTCCGACTGAAAAATTGTAACAACGATAGGTTCAGATTAGAAGTAAAAATACCCAACACAGTATTGCTTAAAAATTCTGTACTACGGAATGGTATAATAACATAGAGTGGAACTCTATATAAAATCAAAGTGTTGCAATTGTAGAGGACAGATTTTGCCTATCCGATTGAATCTCATTTACTGAAAATAAACGTACAATATATATCAAAAAATGGTATCCTTTCGTTAGGACTATTGGTTACTGTAATTATGAATTATACTATATATACTATACTATACAATAATATATGTACTATATATTATCTAATTTCTTGGAAATCCGCCCAAGTTGCCAGCATATTTAGACGTAAATAAAGTTAAACGCAAACTCAATTGACGGCTGTGAAGCCGGCTCACACCTTTTATAATCTTTGAAATATGATGAAAGATGTTTTTGTGTGCCTTCATTTTACGACCCAAGTGTGAAGACGAAGGCAGTAAAATAATAGTCAAGTATACCTGGATTAAGTGCATGGACAAAGGTATCTTCCACACTCTACGCTTTGAGTTATGTGATGAAATTGTCGGTAAAATTGTCAAGTTGTTTGATAATATATTGCTGCATTCGACGTAGTAAGGGCATTTTAAAGACGCTCTGACACATATGTATGTATCATTTCAACCATGATGCATCTATCCACTATAAAAAGTAGTAATTTTTGTTTGAAGTGACCATCGAATATTTATACGTATCATGTAATGCCAATTTTCAATGGAGGCTGCTTGAAAGGCCTACGGACTTTCATAAGTGTTGACGTGCTCAAATAAGAAATATCACAGACTACTATAACAATTATACGGTTGCTGCTTCAGTTTCTTGTGTTATAGGTTCACTCAATTTGTCTTATTTGTTTTGCAGCTTAATTCCACTTTTCAATTGTTATTATTGCACTACATCGGAACATCAGTATATAGAGAACACGCTTCGCTTGTGTTCCCCATATATGTTAATGGAGCAATATCACGAGATTTTTGTTGCTTACAATTAGATGGCTCTGTAAGCTCCTATTTAAATATATGGAAATTTTAGTTGCTCAGAAGTAAACCAGGTGTCTCCGCTGTTATTTAAGTATAATCTTGGTACTCTGGCATGTGCATCTTTAAACGATTTTTAACTTTCATCACATTTGCTAAAGAAAGAAGTCAGCCTAGCAACAAAGTAAAGGGTAGAAGGGTCTCAAAATTTCCATTTTACCGAACACGGGAAAAAGTCTGAAGGTTGCGTTCTCGCCGTTTTACAATGATTGCCAGAGCAGAGTTTTCTATTTTGTGATGATAGTAGGATTTCAATCGCTAGAAGTTGTAAAGGAGAAACGTAAATAGTTTAAAGAAAAATATAAAATTTGGCCTTTGTGCCTTGCCCATTTTTATATTTGAAAGGTTTCCTTTGCGAAGCCATTTCATTCTGCATTGAATTGTATACCACCTTATGTGTTCCCTGCCACACACCCGACCAAGCTGCAGCAATGTGAATGTATAAGAAGTCTACTAGCACTTTCTCATTCACAAGGAGTCCTTCCGTATAAACGGATACAGTAATATTTATAAGCAAGGCCCTATTTAAAGTAAAATAACGTCAACTTCACCAAGATTTTCATTTCTCCTTATGTAAACAAGTTAATGCTACTATCAACTTGCAAGAGGATTACTACAAAATAAGTTAGATATTCATAAGAATTTTATACTAAGACCTAAGACGTTTGCAATTTACTTAGTTTCTCATTCTCATCACATTGTCAAAGTTATACATCGCTTGCATACACCTTATTTCACAAAGATTTTCCAAAGACGTATTATGCCTTTGAGTACAAACATGTGGAAAAATGAAAATCCAATAGTACAAAAAAAGTTCTTTCATCTTGAAACTGCCGTATGCTACATATTGACCTCTCGACTTCCCTTCACTAAGACACATCAAGTTTCACGTCCACAGATGGAAGTAAATTCCGCAGTTAAAGGTTTATTTTGCTATTGTTGCGCATAGGCAAATAACGGATCTACTCATTATTATGTATTCCTGTCAATTTTTGGTAGAAAATAGAATGCGGCATTTACAGTAATGTATGAAGAGGTTCACGTCTCTCCTATCTATTTATCCTAGCTTTCTGCTTATACGTGATCGTGACCTCAATCTGGCCCTTCTTCGTACTACACTGTCTTTTAGCCGATTCAAACGAAATTCCGTCAAGAACATGGAGAATATTTTCTTTTTTTTACAAACCACTGTTGTTGCTTCGAATACAAAATGAGGAAAGATCAAATCCAAAAATCCGTTTTGCATTGACAAAGCTATTGAATCGATCGTTTTAAAGGAAAAAATGCTACATTGTTGATTTGTGAATAAGATTTGCCAAACTCAGGTACTTTACGTTTTCGTGTGATTCATTTTGGTACTCTTCATGGTTGACTGGTAGTACACACGAAGCAAAAGGGATTATGTACTTGGCGACAAACATTGCTCTTTGGATCGGATTGAAAAGAATGCAAAAGAATAAAAATAGTCGTGTTCGTGTGGGCGAAGGTAAAAAGCATGCTTTATGTGAAATCACAGAAGCATTTAGGTACATATAATTCGTTACTTCAAATCTAACTCCATAGGGTGTTATGTATCCTTTATTTGTCACTGGAAAACTGATAGGTTTACCAATTGTACTCTTGTGTTCTTCTCTCTTCTACTATGAAAGTGCCAAGTTCCTCATTCGACTGACCTTTATAAGTACGCGTGATTGCATCAAAGTAGGACAATACATACTTGTAACTTATATAGCGTGTTCAGCAACGTGCCTACAAAGCAATAGATGATGTTTGATCTTAATGTTCTTACTTCGGCACATACAGCCCACAATACATTTGATTGTCCCTTGAATGAAGAGAAGCGGGTGTACCATGTGTGTATGATATACCATTTGTGTTAAGCGTGCCGAACGGAAATCAATCTTTCCTCTTTCATCCTGCGAAGTTTTTTTTATAATATATTACTTTAGAGTTAAATGTATATATTGCCGTGCTACTATTGTTAGTTCACCCTTTTTTTAGACACTTTCCTTTTTCGCATAAGTACTTTCGATCCTGTCTTATTGAAAATTGGTCTCATTTTCGAACCCCATGTCACGCGGAATTATAACAGAAAGTGGATAAGTTGTAAAGACGAATCACTTCACGCTGCTGTTATGTTTCTTCTTGAACTTTTCCAGATTATTGATTTAATCCGTGTTGGCAGGAAAAGAACTGGAGAATATTTCTTGTGTTCAGCAAATATATGAAACTCATTGAAATCCTCTTGAGCCGGTAATCTTTTGAGTAAATATCTACATCTAAAAGTACCTGCCGGCACCTAAGTGAGTATGGGGACATTCCAGCCTTCTACTTAAAAAAATTAGTTATTGGGTTGAGAAGAGCAAAAGTAATAATGTAGAGAAACAAGATGAAACGGAAAGAAGTTCCCATGTAGGAAGTGCTTTCCTGCTTTGCCCCGTTGTTTACACTACACTAGTACTGCGAACATATTACATCTGTTGAACAATGTGAAGATGTATGACAGTATTCAGGTTTAACTTGGTGTGTGGGTGACTGTGTGTGTGTGTGGCTTGGTGAAAGAAAATGTATGAAAATTGAGCAGTCGAATAGAGCAGAAGAATCGACAGAATAAAAGCAATTTATTGGGATTCTACTACATCTCAATAAAAAGGAAAAGTCAATGTCTCCTTAATATTATTTCTTTCAGAATAATATCCTATTTTCACTTTCGACGAGAGCACAAAACGAAAAGAAACAGTCAAAGAATAGGGGTTTGCCACCGCCGGAAACTCATGAAGTGCTTCATCGTCAGCAGATCATATCAGAAGAATTCTAACGAACTGCTGCTGCGAAAGCCTTGAAACTTTTTGCAGAGTAAGTAAGTGCGGTAATAGCACGTAACGGAATGGAAATAGAACGGAACACTTTTTACACTGCCATCGCAAACCCCAGCTCACGAATACCCAACTGCAATAGCAAGCTTCAAGTTTGGGAACAGAGTGGGAGTAATGAAATTGCGTCATCTTAAAGGAATGGTAGTTAGGCAAAGCATGCTGTACTAAAAGCTCTCGCTTTACTAAAAAAAATCATCTAAAATTATACTACGTCACTTCGTCCTACTCATTCTTTTCGTTTCCATAAGTACCAAAGTATCATCTTTATTAATGACCAAGCATTTGCCAGCTAAACCTACATCTTAATGAACTTTGACTTACATACCCAGCAGCGGTAGGCATTAAAATATTCTGCATTTCATTTTTGTACTTCGCAGTCTACATCTACGTAGTTCCTTAATCAAGATGTATAAATCATTGAATTTTAATGAAGACTGAACACGAAAGGGTCGTAAGAAGGACGTAATATTTACATTCCATATTCGTTACTTCATTGATTAAAACGGATGAGGCCTAATGCCTTAACAAACCTTGAATGCAATTATTCGGTATTTATCGTCAATCCGAGAGAAAGTATTAAATGCTCTTACTTTAAGAAATGTACTAAAATGTATATGTAGTATACGCAGTAGTTGCTGTTTTTTTTAAAGACTGTATATTTGGGTCAAGATAAGGTGTTCAAACGGCCTATCTGGTACCAGTACGTACCATAGAATTTATATTCCGTGGAAGTTTAAAAACTAAGGAATGCTGTACTTTTAGTATGGCGAAAAAATGAAATGCAGATCGTACAAAAATATGTAAATTGATAACTTTGATAGCCCATAATGCCTATAAATCATAGTTCAATATTTACTTTGTCACACAATAACTTGGTAAAGCATTTCAAAGTTGTGTGTTCAGATTATTAAAGTCGATGTAGTTGTCGTTTGAAATTGGTTATTCGTGTTTCAGTACCAATCTTGGGTTTTCGTTCTTCCCTCCAAATTTGTTTGAATTTGCAGGAAGAAATGAAATAAGGAAACTGTAGCCGGCAATAATGCAGAAAGAATGACATGAATGCTAGGGGCTATATTATTTGGCACGGTTTGACTGATCCATTCTATCATGAATCATGAGATAATCTCATTTTCTAGGTTTGCTTTCAATCTGAATCCTACGGCACATACATCATGTCTTTATATATGCTGCAGATATGTATTACAAATGTTTCTATGCTTATCTCCTAGATTGTTTGTAGCACACACACACACAACGATAGGTTTATACGTCATAACCACAACTTTTGTACCTTATGTGTTTGAGTCTATTTGCATCTTGCATTGTTCACATTATACAACGATGTACGTATTGTGTTCCCTGCGGAACACAATAACCGCTCCAAAAATGAGAAATTTCAAACCAGAATTCCTTCTTCCGCTCCGTAGTAATAACAGTTATCTGAAAACTCTTGCACACATTATTATGTCATATACGTTTTATTCACGGCGAAATATAAAAAAATTCCACATGGGAGAAGCTTATGGCATGTAGCAAGTGGTGGCGACAGGAGATAAATACATCAGACTTGGAAATCAGTTACATATTATTTATTCATCCTTGCTTTTTGATCGCACTCTTGGTTCCCCGTATTTTTACTGCTATTTCGACAGAAAACCTGGACAAATAAATCTTTTTCGTGACATAATATATATACATGCCTGACAAGCATGTCGCGAAGCAATTACTTTCGGGTTCATTTTCCGACTGCTCTAACGTCCACAGCATATTCTTCCTTTGATAGAACGGAGGGAGAAAAATTGTAATAAAAGCGCTGAGAAGGAAATGAATGGGAAGTGGGTTTTAATATAGAGAAACAAATCCAGTAATTACACAAAGTGAAATCTTTTCTCTTTATGGAAATGTTCGCTAAAAACCGCTTATATAAAGCTCCTATGGTTGATATGAATTTTGCAAGAATAAAGCTATTGTTTGGGGAGAATGAAAGTATACAAAAAAGGTTAAGCTGTGCCAGACGCAGACTAGCTTTCAACAATGTTCCTCTATTTAACTCGGACAGACAAATGGCGAAAATTGAAACAAAGCGAAATTTATTACTAATGTAATAATTAGTGTGATGATATGGGTTGAATCGTTTTGACTGGTTGCGAAAAAGGGTACATTTTAGTCACGCAATTTTAGTCTGCAAGTGAACAGAAATGCAGAGAACAGCGCTACCACAGTCCGGCAGATAAGATCAGGAGCCAAAGCCACAGAGATGTTTTTTTTTAGTAAAACTTACTTTTAAAATGGGGAAAGCACTAGTTTCATCCCTTATGGCACTATTGTATGTAGCGCGTTTTGCTCTAGTGACTGAGAAATAATGCAGTGATGTGTGACACATCCTGATATTTTCATTCATTGTCTAATGAAATCAAATTGTGTATTAGAAGTTTGTTATGTTGTAAAGTCGAATACCAGAAACACACCCTAAAAATGCTGGAATGATGCCTCCCACTCGATATCGTTCGTATCTTGTCTTTGTTGAATGATATGACGACTTTCCCTTTTTACGGTATTATTTATACTTTCATGAACTGTACAGTTAGCCAACTACCAACTCAGCGTGGTGCAAATAATTGGCAAAAAATAAGGAAAATTGACTACTCTAATATCGCCTCACGTTTGTAGCCCTGAAAGGATTTATCTTTTGTTTCATCTCAAGAAACCAATATATACGTGTGGCATTATCGCAATGTACATTTCTTGGTTTCGTTTTTATCTTTTCGCAGAATTCCTACAAGAAGAAACAATGAAAGGGAGCCAGCATCACTGCCATACGTAAAACAAAACAAAAATATGAGTGCTGGAATGAAAACATTTGTCTATATACATACATACTACACACATGCCACCAGCAGGAGTCCAGATGTATCATCAAGCTTCTGATTTATTTTTCGTGGGGGATTTAATGGCATATTTTTTGGTTTCGCTTTGTTTAGTGATAAAATAACAAACCAAAATCGAAGAATGCGCACATTGCACAAGTGGTACAAACAAAAAGAAAGCCTGACTGGCTTCAATGATTATAGTGCTGGTGGTGATGGTGACGAAAAGAAAAGGAGAAAATAATGATGTTGATGATACTATGATTCATCCCCTTCTTTGCTTTCTCACAACCATGCTTTCATTTATTACATAAAGCTTACCGTGTGAAATCTGTGCTTTGTCCAGGGTTTAAGGTACGGTCATTCCATGCTACCATGTCATTGAAACATTTACAACATTTTAAGTAACAATGTATTTGTACTTACAGTGCGTACCTACAAGCAAATCGTACTGTGAGCTTGATGGAGCGCATGGGAAACACCAAAAGCCAATAAAGAAGAAGAATTACAAGAAACAAAACAATTTTCTGTTTTCTTTTAAAACATAAATCTTTGTAAAAAGCTACAAAAATATTTTTAAGTTTCCTGCTTTCACAATCCAAACAATATATTTTTGCCAAGAGCAGAATGTATGAAAATATGCCTTTGTATAAATAAGTTGCTGATATGCAAGGTTTGAAATTATAACATACTATTCCCGTATACCATTATACATCTAAATATCTATTATACGTACCTATAATAAGTATTGACCTAACTGCTTGCCATGCTTACAGTTATTGCTACATCACCGCAGCCTAGTACAAGTGGTTTGGTTCTTTACTTGTATTTTTATGCGCTGAACAAGAAACTTTTCCTGCTGCTTTCATTTGTTGTACTCTGATTATGGTAGAACATTTGCTTACGTGAGTGTGTGTGTGTGTGTCCATGTTTATACACTTTCTCCTTGCTTTCTCTGTGTTCAATTTACTCATGATATTGAAAAACACAACCCTTTACTATCAACCTCAATTGCCAACTTGTCCATTGTGTAGAGCCTGATTTGGTAACAATTGCAAGAAAAGTCAGAACCAAAATTCCTGAAAATTGAGATGGAGGCTATATCCATAAGAGAAGAAAGTAACGCACTATAGGCAGTTTATGCCTTGACTTTGCCGACAGATATGGTGTTCAACTATCTAACAATGCAATAGTAAAAGTGTACTCATGTGCTAAAATGAGTAAACTTAGTTCACGTGCGATGTCTACCTACTAGTTTATGCATTTTTGGCTTTCACGCAATATAGATAGATGGCAAGTCGGCAAATGGCACGTCTGAGCTGATTCGCCCCAGCCACGCAGCACTAGTAAAAGAACCTGGGGAGAAACGATATATCTCGGAAATTTTGGCAGCCGCTCCGCTTGCAGATATATTTATACAGAACGGGCCTTATGTATGCAGGAAATCAATACGATTTTAACTCTATTTTGCCACCTTAACGGGTAGCACATCTGTGTACATAGCTTGACGACTGAAACAGTAAATATATGACAGTATGTGTGCACAAACACGAACCCGCTTGTTTATACTCGAAAATAAAAATGTAAGTAAAATCAGCAGAAATAAAATGTATCTCAATCAGGGTCAGTTTAGCCAACTGTACCCTCTGTTACATATTCACACGTGACGTACCGATCTCCCCGACTTTATTCACGGCGCATCTTTAACTTCTCCAAAAGGCAATAAACTAAATGCATGTGGTGGTGACGATGGTTTAGTCGTGTAAATATGTGGAGCCCTGAGTCCTGAGCATGGTAAAAGTCAATGTGCCAGAGAAAAGGCTGACGTTACTTTACATCGCCTAATGTTCCTGCATGAAAATCACAGCAGCACTGGATACAGAATATATTTGGAAAACATGTTACTTCACACTTTGCCAGCCGTATAGTTAGTTAACTTTTCCCCCATTTGTATAACTGCACAGACACAAGACCTACTTTTCTAGTGCGTGTGTGGACTTAAGGAGGTAACACAAATATATGTATGGGCAGGGTGACTTGAAAAGATATAACCCAAACCCTTTCCAAGCGAGTCTGAAAAAAAGAAAGATGAGTAGATGGCTGAATATACTAATTTCTTAGTATGTACTATCGTGTTCTTACATCACTTGTGAAATATATCAGTAAGGTTTTTACAATCACTACAGAGATACTAGTGAGATGAAGTTGGTGGTGATGGCATTAATATTGGTGGTGGTACTGGAGCTAAAAGGCCTAAGAATAAGTAGCATCGTCGCCACAGCTACCACCATAGTTACAACTACACACGACTACTGCTGGGTCGGTAGGTAGAGGTAGCAAGCGGGTAAAAGTGGCAGTAGCAACCGTAGTAACACTAGTCGTCCAGTACTCATGAAATAACAGAAGAACATTGTAACTTTGTCATTGCCTCGTTCCATCTCGTCCCAAACGCTCCTTTTCTCTTACTTTGCACAGCAGTAAGCAAGCAAGCACATTTTCTCTTCCTTCCGTACCAGGCTCTGTGCCCCTTGCCATTGTGTAAAAGTGTGTGCAAAGTTAGAGCACATTTTCCCTTTATGCCTGCAGAGAAAGAAAACGTTTTGCCTATATATGAGCCAAGCGTGCTGCTGTTTCTCGCTCAGTCAGTCAGCAGAAAGACTGAGTGAGTAGTAGATGTCTTCAAGTTTTTCCGTTATTCAAGCAAAACAAATGAGACAACTGGTGTGCTATTCCTGTCTCAAGGTCTGACTAAATTTTTCCAAGATTCATCTACTATCACTTTCTCTTTTGATTCACTGAAATCTATCATAAACCGTCTACTTCACTTGACCGACTCGGCAACACGGTACGAGAAGAAAAAGTAGCGAAGGACGACGCCGTATGTGTGTGTGTGTTTTTTTAACAATACAGGTTGAAACTTTGCTTAGCACCAAACATTTTTAAAAGCACCAAACCAGGCAAGCAGTGAAAGTGTGCAAGACGAGTGACTTTCCATTGTATACACACGTTCTTATCATTTCTGCTGGTCTCATGCAATTTTTTCTCTTTTCCTGTAAACATTTCCTTTGAAAAGACTGTTTAAACTTTTACTTTGATTGATATTTCCACGAGTGAGGGCACACACACATTATTACACTAGCAGATTCGCGTCATCACAGCCTGGGAGTGATAGACACATTCTTTGAAACGAGAAATATGCTGTGGCGGTGAGTAATGTTGTGTGCGCTGACATAAGAAGGAAACGTGAAAACCTCCTGTGTCTGTTCTCACTTACTTTCAGTTAGCTGAACAACAGTCGATCATGGTCTTGCGGCTGAACGCTGGACTGCACCTACAGTGAATTAAGTCCTTTCCGTCAAGTGAGGCGAAAAATCTGGAAATTGTACATAAAGCAAATTGTCCCATGTTCTCAGAATAATTTTATTCACTACCTATTGTAGTTTTATTTCATGATTTTGCACAATGACTCTGTCACACACGACGACGAGACATCTTGTCCAGTTTTAAACAGTGTATACTCGCTTTCTATCGTAAAACATTCCTGAAAGTTGTATTACTTCTAGACAGTTTCTCTGACGCTGTCGTTCAATGACATGGTGCAGTTGATGGAAAAGGTATGTGCAGCTACAAAATTTGATAAGGGAAGGGGCCCATCGTAAAGTTTTATGGCATTATGGAGACTACGCAGAAGGCTGAACCACCACCTGGCAAGTTAAAATAATCTTTCACAAAATAACAGTGCAATATCGTAGCAATTTACTGTTTTATGGTATCTTTAAATTCATTTCGATGTCGCATATATTTATGTCTACATTTGTCCTTGGTCAACTAGAATGCTACAACATTTACTGCCGGAAACATACATTCGCTTCGGGCAAACTTTTTTGATGTTTATAGCAAATTACAATAATTAACTTTACAAGTTCTTTATGCAATTATAGTAAACACAAGAACTCTGTGGAATCAGAAATGGCGCAAATACGCTCAGATTTTCAGCCGAGTGTAATCATGGGACTCTTCAAAATTCTGCTTAGAGGCTTTACTGTTTGATAGATTATATCTGGAAGTTGTATATTATCTCGTTACAGATTTTTCCACTTTCTCCCGCTTTCCCTATTTTGATCGGGGGGAGTTGATTGAATATTTATTAGAGAAAATTGAAAAAGTTTAAAGTTTTTGAAACAAAGTTAGTACTGCTTTACACTTCCTTTTGGAGTAAATGGAAGGGTAGTGTGCTTTTCCCGTCGCACTTGTGGTGTTTCGATTTTACGTAAAACGTGAAATAAGAAAAACTCAGCGACGGTTCTACCGATTCTCTCACGCATACGATAATTTGAGCAAACAAATTAGTTTTAAAGTTATGAATTTGCTGCAAAACACTTTCTCTCTCTCTCCCCGCTTTCTTTCTAAAGGTACATACAAATAAAAAAGTTTACTTTGTAAGTATATGAGGTATGTATGTTCCAGTAAAATAAATTAGTTTCTTTGACAAAATACTCCAAACGTCGTCCTCCATAATGATTTACTTGCTCTCGACGTCTCAATTTATACGTAAGCTGTCAATAATAGCTAGAAAAATATTGAAACTTGTTACCAGAGGGAATTGCTTTACCAGTGAACCAGTTATTTTTTGAGTGTCATGTAACTTGCTAAGAAGATCAATTCAGCTGGGCTTACACTTATATTTGTGATCGATCATGATGTAGTTCTGTGCTATGTTCAATATTAAAAATAATTTTTGAGATAAGATGAACAACCCTATAATAAATTGTACTACATGATGGCACACATTTGTGATAAACCGGTTCACGCATCGTAATATTTTGCGTCAGAAAACGGAAA
>JAHZNE010008285.1:0-10946 GCA_027744055.1 Callyntrura sp. NNG-2020
TGACGTGATACTGTTTGTTTTAGCATTAGTCGTTAGCTTACGATGTACATATAACCATTATTAAAGTCAAAACAAACATGATAAACTGCAAATTGGCCTTAAACATGAAGGTTTAGATTTAACGAAAGCGACTAGCTTTTTTTAAAAAAACACTTTTGTTTACCCCATTTGGTTAGAACTCTCTTGGCGGATTATTTTGTAAATATCGTTTTGCTTCACCAGCAATACAAAACGCAAAACTCTAACCAGAAACGTATATAGTAACAACAACAAAAAGGAAGCGCTTTTTTTGTTGAATATACCTCCGGTAGCAAAAGATTTCATTATAGAAATGTTGTAAATGACAAAAAATCAGAAAACTGCAGTTTTCAGTCGATTTAATCTTGAAAACTAGTTCCAGCTATGAGTCGATTTCGGTGTCAATTAAACTTCTACATTCTTAAACTAGAATTGAGTTTAATCACCAAGAAATAGTTTAAATTACTGGAGATTGTTTCTCTCTTCCGCAACACTAGGCCACCATTACGAGAGTACACAGAACGCTTTACGTAGTATTGATCCCAACATTGCTTTAATGCAATTCTTTAAAAGCTATCATTGATCAAAACGTACCTAAAACTGTGATTAGAATATGAACTTAGAAAGGTAATCCCAATCGTGTTAGTAGGAAGAGGATATTGCAGAGATGTAACTGGTTTTAAATTCCCAGGTTTAAGGGAAAACCCGGACGGAAGGACAACTCCAACGAATCCGAGGAGTTCAAATATCGATACAGCCCTACTCAGTTAGCTTAATCTTTTTTCAATATACATATATGCATATACTCCAAGGCGCTACCTAATTTTTTTCTCCAGACGAGAAATTGAGATAGAATCTGTATAGCTCTAAGGTTAAGGATTGGATCACTAAAAGCTCCTACTTCGACCTCTCACCAAAATGTCAGTCACTGGGTGAAGCATCCTCCTTCTGGCTGATCGAACACAATAGAGTCATTATTATGATATCTCTCTCTTTCTCTCTCGAAACAGTGCTTGAAGACATCTTCAGATTGAATTCCACTGTAAAACGTTGTTGACTTCGATGAGCACTTTATCATTCGCGAGGATGATGTCGATGATAATGACGATGATGATAATATGACGAAGAAATGGATGCTGATAAGTAAAGACTCTTGAAACGAGCAATAACCTTAAAACAGGGGGAAAGTATTGTGGAGGGGAGAAAGCGGCGGATTACCCTGCCATACAGTCTTAACGACATGTCTATGAAATTCCGCAGATTTTTGCACGCGCCTTTCAAAAGAGTAACCTCTTAAGATTAAGGACACGATAAAATTTTCTTCATGTACCCGAAAAGCTGTGTATTATACGCCAAAAGTCGTGGCAAGAAATATAAAAAAATGTACATATAATACAGCGATATGTGCACAAGTACAGATATACTGTGACTGTGTCAGTAACATAATAATAGACATTGCATTACAGTGAAAATCTAGTTTTATCAAAGAAAGTAGAAAAAGTATACATGTTGTAGGATATTTATGTACATGGCTCCATGGCTGCTTATATTCCCAGTGTATAGTGAACTCGGACACCGTACACAATACATACCACACTACTCACTGCAGCAATATTTACTTTCATAGCAATAAGTACAACGTTTCTCAACTGAAGCGCCAAGGAGCTCAAAATTCTTTGTTGTTTTGCTATCTGGCTCCACTACTCATTCTTGTCATAAAGGCTTTCACTTATTTCTCTGACACAATAACGTAACATAACATTTACATGCTCCCATTTTGGAAACAGAATACAAAAACTTTGGAGGAGAAAGAACATTGTGGTGCCTAGGAGGTTGCATAGCTTTGTACACATTTTCACTGGAAAAGAAGAGCGCTAAGTAATGTCATGAATGATATCACATGATGTCATAAATAAAATGGCACTGGGGGTATCTATCTGCTTATATTCTCCTTTCTCCTGCAAAAAGAGCACATGGCTACTTGTATTGAGTAGCATGACATGAATATTACAATCTCATGAATACATAGGCTTCTTGGCTTTACTTTCGTCATTTCGTTTTCCTCGCCTCTTTGCTTGAAAGGCTGAGAGTAAAGTCAACATTCGGTTGTCAACCAGCCAGCTTGAGGAAACTAGAAAGACTTGAAAGGAGAGGAAGATGGGATGAATATGAATGATGATCATCACCACTCACCACATTAAATAGAAAGGATTGTTGTCCTTTATTGCATTAAGAATGTTCACATTCATCAAAGAATGGAGGAAAGGAGGAGGGAAGACGATGAAGCAGAGAGTAATACGAAAAAGCCTTGAAACGGCATGGTGTGGTGAAGATGGGTCTTTTGGGAAGAGCAATAACTGATGACCGTATTAATAATGATAATAATATTATTACGCTTACTGTGCATAAATATGTATCACCACAGAGCATAAATGTATACAATCCTTTGTAGGTTATACAGCGGAAGGTACATTAAATTTAATGCGTAAGGCATAAAGTGGGGAAAACGAGAAAATTCATCGCCCACATATTTATTTTTTCCAACTATACGTAGCGTACATATATCAGACTTGTAGGTCTGTCGCATATTAGCATCCTCCAAAATTCCCTGTATGACTATGACTAACGTGTTGACACGTATTATAGATGTAGTGTGCAAGCATCGCCGATATATAAATGAGAGCATAATTTTTCGTTTCGTGTATTGACTTGTTCTTCCGCAGTAAATGACTTACTGACAGAATGATTTGACAGACTTAATGCCATTTACACTGCTCACTAAACGACGTATATACACATACATAATAAATAATAATAATAAACGTAATAGCTGCCACTGCACTGTATCGTCGTGCAAACGGTGCTTTGGAGTGTACAGGTTGTTGAAGACATCGTTTATTGTAGAAATGAACATAGGGAAGTTTGCCATGACATGGTAGCTCCATCCAGGTCACAATAGTGCCAATAATCGTGGCAAGTCTGACAGCAGTAAACCATCGTCTGCTTGAATGAATAGGTAAATGACGTGACCGGAGATGTACATTACCTCTGCAGGAAATAATATTAGTTACTTGATGAAAGCACACACCATGGCATAATGCAACATAATAGTAATAAATAGTCATGTTCTCTCTAAAACAGAACATTATTCAAAAGGTGAGCTGCATACACGTTATGCATAGTTTATAGCATTACATGGCTCAAAAACAAGTATAATTTGCACGATTTACGCTCGTAATGTGGTTTGTTAAGCTTATAAGAAGAAGCCATACGGAAAAATTATGTTTGCCTTGTAGACATTGCTGTCTCGATTTGGTTTAGAGGGGGCAAGCTCATGAAAATCGATTTTCTCTCTCTCTCTCTCCTCTCTAACGTCTACAGGTTAAATTGTTTAATTTCTCTGTTGTGATATGAATACAGAAAGAAAAGTATTACATTATTGTACGAGCTCATTCCATCAAAGGTGTTGTTCGACCAGCCGTCTCCAGAAGTAACTGCATTGACTCCAACACATTACATTACTTCCATTACTGTTCTGAAATTGCGATGTAAAGAGTGTCAATCAATTGACAGGCTATTGTAGTAGAAAGAAGGTATAACACAAGGAAAAGGCATGGTAAAGTGCATACAACATTACACTTTATCATTAACATCTTGAAACAGTGGAAGGAAATATAGCAAACAAACTGACAGCATGAAAAAGGAAGGAAAGCTTTTAAAAACATTTTTGTTTCTTTCATTTTCGTATGTATAATCAACTGGAATTTATGTCTACGGCATGCATGCATAATAATTCATTCAATACAATGAGATGAGTTTTTTTTTGGTGGCGACGGCTATGAATGTGGCATTAGTGGCCAGCCACTAACGGCAAGTAATACGGTTGTACATTTTAATACATATCGTACGTATCTCGGAGCTGAATACATTTTTTATGAAAACATGGAACGGAGAGAAATCGTTGTTTGTTGCTGTTGTGTGATGTAAAGTTATGGGAAAAATGCTAATGAAAAATTTTCATGCCAAATCCGGTGGTCACGATGATGAATATCACGCAGAGTTTCGGCAAGTGCGAGTTTGCGAATAAGGAACGTTATTGTTGTAACAATAAATTGTTTTGGCAGGGCAATGGCAGATATGTAGCATTAGAACAGGTGAGAACCAGTGGAATTTTTTTAGACGCTTGCCTGGCCCAGTCAGATTATTTTTTGGGTAAACAAGTTGATTTGACGAATGCGTGCATTAGATGGAAGCAGCATATTATGCGCTACGATGAAAAATGTTTACTAGGATTAGATCTTTCCTTACATGGGAATCACAGTAATGATCTTTGCCGGATGATGTTAATGCTCCTGTCGCGTTTTTAAGCGCGAGGTAGTTTACAAAGTGTCATCTCTGGAAAATGATAGGCAGTATGGGCTGTGTGGCTGGTCGGTGTAAAGGAGATTTTCGTAATGGAACAAAAATGTAGAGACATGCAAAAAGCTTTACAGCAACAGGTAAGAGTAAGAGCGACAGGAATGAATGAATGAATGGTCAATGAAGAGAAAAAGACATTCTTCATGAATAATGTGCTTGTCTTATTATGCAATCAATAATCAGTGGTGATACAGGTTAGAAAGCTGACACCTTGTGTGTTTGAATAAATATTTTGTTACGTTACATAAGGAAGTAAGGCATAATTTTTGGGACACCCCAGAAAACGTGAAGCGACAGAGGGAATATAATATTGTAAACAGGACTCACAATATACCGTACGGATATGGTATTACATTTGGAATTTCAAGTACAAAAGATGTGGTTGCAGGAAAAATGTCAAATAAACAACATCATTCTTTCTTCTCTGTAGCATAAATTGGAATGAATGAATGGGTATTAGGATTAGAAATTGATGGCCTCGGGGTTCGTCCTGTCGTCGTTTCTTGTCATTTTGTTAATACTCTCTACACATTTTGTCCATTGGCAAATACAAGTTAAATAACAAGAATAGTGTTGTCTTGTATACTATATTGTGAGTGGATATTCGGAAAGGTATAAGGAAAATGGTGATCCGGCAGTGATGAATGTAATGTAATTACAAGTCTTCGTTTGAAATTTTCTTTAACCACAAAATTGAGGCTGGTGAGATTTTCTAAAAATATATATACAAGTGTGAACAACAACAACAACAATAGTGGATTATATGGTTTAATGTAGTTAAATTGTGTCATATTTTGCAATGAACTTTCTTAACAAATCCTTCACTGGTTTCGTTGAAAACATAATAAAAACAAATTAACACGGCTAATTTCCTTTTTGCAACATACAAGTTTGGTTTTGTTGTAATTGTCACTATAAGATTTGCCTTTGTAGTGGGTAATATTTTGATTTGATGGGTTGCTTCATATCAGTTACTACTAATAATATTTCTTTTGTGTTTTTGTTTGTATGCCCTACTCGTGGCTTACTATTTGATGATGTGAAGTTGCGCCTGTTAACGTCAAATTAAACGAGTATTTTAGTGCTGCAGGTAGTTTAAATGCAGTTTATCAGTATGTTTGTTTGTCTGTCTGTCCGTTGTCAATCACGATAACTCCCCCATGGATATGACACATTTCGTTCGAACGGTGCTTATAAGTGCATTTGGTCACAACGAAACAAACCATACCCTGTTGAAATTCTCTTATTTATATACCAAACCGGATCTTACTCCTAATGCTACTAGAATCTTATATGACGACTGTTTAAACTAATAACGGTTTACCCACCGCAACTTTAAAACTTGCATTACTGCATTTTAAATGAATGGTCTGTCGCGTTTGCAATCAATATAATGCGTTATCAATCTATAAATCAAAGTATTCATTACAATGCTACATGCCATATGCGTACACTTGTCGTCAACATGAATATAAAGAATTGTACTAACAAGAAAAATGGACATAGGAACTAATTACATTTTTTGTCAATATTTGCAATAGAGCAAATATATAACTTATGATCTTATTCACAGGTGGGCGTAATAGCATTTACAAGTTTTGTGAATAGTTTCCTTTCCTTTCTAAAATCCCTTATCAACGCCATTAGGAGCCAACAGCCTCACTCATTTCATCATTCAATTCCCATTTTTCACCTTTTCTCTTTTTAACGCTGTCATTCATTTTTTTTCCTAAAAACACAAAATTGTGCTCTTTCTGTCAATGTTTCCGTATAGCCACAAGGTTAGCAAATGCGCAATTTGCTATATCCCACATCAAACAAGAATACCATCGTTCTAATTGATTTCACCATACACAAGCAAACCAGCACAAGGAGATGCAGCTAAGGTTATATTGAACCTTCATTACTGCGAAATCAATTTAACAACTCCGCTCTAACGGGGAAATAGCATTACAAATAGGTACCATTCGTAACCGTAACCATTGTGCAAGAACTAATGAATGATTTGATTAATTACTTTTAGCTAGAATGGTAAAAATTTTGCCGACAGGTAACATAAATCACATTGCTGCACCAACTTCATTCTTATCAAACTTGCCACACCAAAAATAGTTTTGACGACGGCATGTGATGTGACAAATTACTCTTTCCAGCGAGTCGACACAAAGATTTTGACGTACCTTTGCAATAAACCGTCTACAAATCAGAGTTTTCAGAACGTGTTATTTTCCACGGAATCGGGAATTTTTTGAGCTTACAGAAGTCATACGTAATTAGCGTTAATAAGGGAAACTCATCAGATGAGCAAGAGCCAACCCAAGGAAACTCTTCATTATATTCATACACTACTTCTCTCCCATTTTCTCGTCATGTCGCGTACAACCTTTGCTTTCCTTTCCTCGTTTGTTGCAACAAAGGCAGAGGAAAATCTCGTTAATTGAGAATTGAGTTTTGAGTTTCAGGCTAAAAACTATAATTCAATGGATGATAATTAACTTGATAAAACGAAATTCTCTTGAATAAATGCCACGAACACGCAAGCAATATATATGCTGCCGTTGAATGTTCGCTTTGACAGGACTGAGTCTTAACAAACTATAAAACCAATTTTGTTCACAGTTCTCATAATGGGTAGGCATGCACGTTGCTACACACCTGCCTACTTTTAGCTTTTGGCTTATCCAGTAGAAGTTATGACTTGTGTATATGCACGGGGCTTACCACGACCACAGAATTAATATTTTCCTTTATATACTACTGCTACGTACTATCTTAGTACCTACCTGCAAACTAGGTATTTATGTCGTAAAATGGTTTTGGCTATTTACAAGGGGTAACGTTTTGTGATGGGATTGTGGGACGGTTCTTTACAGTATGAATATGAATTAGCCTTGTTAACGTTATCCTCATTCCTGTAATTTAATGAACCTTGCGGCTAATCTGTTTTCATGTATTAGAGCAGCACTGTAAATTTTCGAGTTTTAGTCACTCCGTCCTTCATCTTCACAGAGCGTTCCCATCTAGTGCAATCCTCTACAAGATAATGCACCCGCAGGACACATTCATATACAGGTTTTTTTGGTCTTGTGCCTGTGCACGTATACGTGTGTAACTCAATTATTTATCATTTTCGTTTGCAATGCAAACAACAAACATTATTAGAATGCCTATTTATGCTTATTTATAAAGCACAGGCAGCAGCCTATATAGCAAAGCTAGTTTGAACTAAAATTTGCTTATTAATACCATCTTATCTTCACCGGAGCGAGAGCGGCTTACAAGGGCTGACGTAAATAAATAGACGACAAGTACGATCAAAATCATCAGGTCATTACACGGTAAGGAAAATGTTGGGAATTATATACGCTTTGTGTAACTATTTATCAAAAAAGGGTGTATTATCTTCTTTCATCCGACGTGGTCAAAACAGTTGTTGTGTCAGAGTTGATCTTCTTTGGTCGCTGCATTTGTATTTTTACGTCATTATTTTTTTTGTTCTCTCTACTGCTGCTCTCGTTTGTTTTGTCTATTTTAACAGTCAGGCACCAAACTGGGATGGACTATTATTGACTAGCAGGAAAGTATAGCCTTACTCTTCTGTACACACATGCATATAAGCAGGGAAAGAAAAATTACTCTGGTGAAACTTTTCAATTCCCTGTCCTCACGATGCGAATCTGTAATATAATAACAAGGAAAACACTGGGCACTGTCATTAATCTCTATCTACCTCTCTGGGAACCTCCCGTTTATTTCCTTATATAAAACATTAATTAGAGCTCTACAAGAGGCACGGCAGCCAGTGAGAGTAATATCTAGTCATCTAGCTTCAACTTCCTTCGTCGTGGTAATCTTATCATCGGAATCATCGCTTTTGCTTCACCACTCTCACTACTCACTCTCTGTACGTACATATACTACGTGTATCACATGTATGTAACTGCTTTACATGCCTATATATCATTATCAGATCAGCAACATGGTTCTGTATTTGTTACTTTCAGTTAATCATTTTTATGACCAATATCATCATGTCGATGATATTATGGTATATAGGTATGCCGTATGCCTTTTGGGCGCTTTCTTGGGACACTTGTGGAGCTTCCGTTCAATTTTTACGGCTACCGTACAGCTACCACGTAATTAAATCATGGTTCAAGCTCGTAACAATTTTATTAGAAGAGGGAAAAAATGAGAAACATGTAATTTAACGAGGGAAAAGAAGAACAAGCGAATTATAAGCCCTGTCTTCTAGGAGTGTCCAATAACTTTTATCCCACATATATGAAATGAAAGTAGAGTAGTAATTTTTACGAGGTCTCTCTGTGATCATGATAATACGTTTCCAATCTCCTCTTTTTGTCTGGCAATTGTGCCAGCAACAAAGTACAATATAATTGATTGGCAAGGCTTAAGGACAACCGAGTTTTATTTTTTTTTACAGTTTGCCAAACGATTTTCATTTTTATTAAATGTAATTTTGTCATCCCCCATGCCCTACAACTGCAACTGTTGGGATAACCATTAAAGATACGCAGTCGCAATCATACATAAAAAAGAAACCTTCATTTTTTGTTATTATATTGCAACTGCGACTGTGATTTCTTCAGTATTTTTAACGATGGTAATATTAAATAATAGCTCGTAAAATTCTGCTGCTGCTGCTGAGCGGTCGCGTTTTGTTCGTGTTCTTTCAGTGACTGCTTCTCTTTAACGAATTACTACTTTTTGACTGGCGGGGATCGCAGAGAGTGTGACTATTCAAGCTTGCAACGTTTTATTCACCATTCACGGTTATCATTATGCAGTTGCTTCCAGTTCAAAGCACAAACATCAAAACTCGTTCTGGATGATGATATAATATTATTATGGATCGTTCCCATATAAAATGAAATGCTTTAAAAGCAACAGACAACGGAGCACGGCAATATAACAAAACTAAACAACAAAAAGTCTTTAAACTGTTCAATGACTCGTAAGCAAGCATTATTATTGTTGTACAATGCATTTGGAATATGTGCATGTACATTGTGTCAAATAACAAAAGTGTCTATCCACATCCTAGCGTGCAGGACATGCTTCGTTTCAATCTTCTCGGGCCACAATGGAGAATGACTGACTCGACGAAGGAGAGACGAGAAAACTCTGTAATATAAGTATATGGTAACTTGGGAGAATTCAAGGGAATGCTTAGCTCATCCACAGCAAAACTCTAATTTGACCATTGTATATTTTCGTTTGGTTTAAGCCTTCCAGATATATCATATCCTTATCCTCCATACAAACATGAGTTCCATGAAATTATACGTTATATATGAAATTCCAAATGCTCAAATGTGTATATATGGCTGCCTGTATATAGTATGTACACGACGTAGAAAATAGTAAGCTATTACAATTGATTCAGTTTGGACAGCGATGATAATAATGACAATAAACCGGTAGATTTATATTTTAGCCCATCGGTTTTTTATGTAGAATGGTTGGATTTGTGAGTAAACGAGGGATTTTAAGTTGAAGTACACCGCACGCTGTTCGGTAAGCTTTGAGCTGTACATACTCATTTTTTCTAGGTATACCGCAGTAATGTTTTGGTGTATGTATGTATATCTATATGAAATAGCTCGCATTTTCGGGGAGCGACATCCGCTCTTGCCCCCGTGCCCATGCAGGGAGAATGAGTAACGAGAACTATTAACTGATTTGCTAACGTCAGGATTTAAGAGGTCTCTGGAACTGATTGTCAGATTGGGATTGCAGGGGTAAAAACGTAACTCTCTTCTTTCTCCCTGTGCTGCTGACTCAAGTGAGTTGTTTAATTTGTACGCACAGAGCCACACAAGCACAAAACTTGGAGCACACAGTAGAGGTATATGCGTGTGTATTAATGTTCATGGATTTCATGGAGAGAAAATAAACCTGATGATGATGATGATGATGATGTTATTGTGTTGACTTCAAACAGGAAAAGTGAAGTGAGATCGGGAACGGCACTTGTGAGATTTTGGAATTTTCTCCCCCGGCAATCGCCTTGCATCGTAAAGCACTGTCAGTAGTAATGGTATACATGAATATTGGAACCTCTAAACCTAAAGCTAACAATGCCTAAGTTGGTAAGGTACGTAAGTGGGAATGATGAGTGTGTCAGAGAAAGAACTGTTCGAGCTGGGACGCTACGTATATATATAATAAGTTGTTGGTTAAAGGTCTAGTTTGGGTACATCTGCAATGTTAGTCCAGTCCGGATATATTTTCTGGAAAACGAAAATTGTAATGTTTAGTAGCCGTCCATACATACCAAGTACGAGCGTGGTGTGTGCAGCAGAAGTCAAGGAAAATATGTGGTGGGGAGTTTTGAGAAAATGGAGAAAATACGGCAAACGATCATGTGTAGACATGGCATGTAAGATCTAAAAAAGAACAAAAAAACGAAGGAGCCCCTCTCCTGCATTTGTGATCACAATCATTTTATCGCAGCGAATCAATCAATGTAATCCTAGGCTTATGCA
>JAHZNE010008286.1:0-12131 GCA_027744055.1 Callyntrura sp. NNG-2020
GTCCGTGTACCTAATTCAGCTTTTATGTACGTTTTTTCTAAAATTCCGCAGAATTCTGATCGCCTCATTTATTGATAGGTAATTTATCTTGAGAATAAAACTCTTAATCAACTTGTACAGTACAACATTACAACAACCTACAATCGCAATCACCAGTATAGTACAATCTCTTGTAGATACCAGTGACTAATACGTCACGTCTATTTATAGGCAGTAATGTAACTGTAGTAACTACAGAGCTGCTTCATTTTTTTCTAACCGTCTTATCAAGTTCCAGACTGTAAAATTCTTTTAGCTTGTCAGCAGTATAAATTATTCAAATCAAATCGTAAGCTCCTCTACACATCATGGTATCGTCATGGACCACGATTCGTGGTGCATGATGCATTACATTACTACTAAAGCAGCTAATATTCGCATATGCAACAGAAATTATGCGCATCAGTAAATATGTTTGTCTTTTTCTTCTGGTCCCAGTGTGGTCCAACATAATCATTATTACTGACGGACGACTGACTGTGGGATTGCCATTTCTATAGGATGAGTCAGCGTCAGAATGTAATGTGGAACGAACGGTGTGAGGGTAGCCTTCACTCACGCCTTGTTTTTATAGTAGCTGGAAAGTAGATCCACAGTTGGGCATTGGTAAGCAGTACTTCAACGAAAAGAAGATAGAAGATCTCTTCTGGTGTGTTAGTTGGAGTCATACGCAGTTAGTCCAACATAATCATTATTACTGACGGACGACTGACTGTGGGATTGCCATTTCTATAGGATGAGTCAGCGTCAGAAATTAGCGTAATGTGGAACGAACGGTGTGTGGGTAGCCTTCACTCACGCCTTGTTTTTATGTAGTAGCTGGAAAATAGATCCACAGTTGGGCATTGGTAAGCAGTGCTTCAACGAAAAGAAGATAGAAGATCTCTTCTGGTGTGTTAGTTGGAGTCATACGCAGTTAGCATTGAGTGTAGCTTACTATGTAACATTCCTTGAGCCAGAGAGCCGATCGAGCCGTGTGAAAAAACGTTTTTTAATATTTTTCTCTGCTGCGGCTGACGACTAGCAAATTGCAATAAAAGAGATTTTATTTTTGTATCTTATCCATTTATTTTGGGATATCTTGAGTTTACTGTTATGAGTCGCAGTGGGATTTTGTCACTCCGTTACAAACTTGCAACTACAACTTACGATGTTCTCTGACATCTGATGCTGTATTCTTTATTTACGTTGGGTTAAACGAAAAAATTCATTTAGGGAATTATTTGATAGAAATACATTATCAATTGTCTGTGAAAAGTGTGGGTGGGTGATTTTAATTTTCAAAATATTTCCATTGACAGTGACAGGGTCATTGCGCCAATACATACAATAAGGATCTTTTCAATTTTTTATCGCCTTTCTCTCTTGCATTTGTTTACTTAGGAATATCAAACGAAAGGAAAGAATCAAAGAATGTTTCGCTATTCATCATCGTTTGATTCGGTGAAGTGCGTAGCACTAGCCGTAGTTGTTTTCTTTGGGATTATTTTCCAAAGTTCTACAGCACTACTGGAGGAAGACGCAGAGTGCCAGAAATGTGAAATTATTCCTCCAAACGACTGCCAACCTGACCAGCTTCCTCCTTTCAAAGGAGGGCCTCCGTGTTCATGTGCCGCCAAAGCGTTTTTACCCGGGTGCTATCTCAAACCCTGTAAAATCGCACCAGAGTCTGAAGTTTGTGACAGTTCTTCTACATTAGAATCACATCATGATTACAGCTACAAATTTCGATGTAACGCCGCTGCTTCGTCAGACGAAGGGCAGCAGCAGTGTCAAGTTTGTGACGAGGTGCCTCCAGATTGTACAACGCAGTCATACCTACACATCCCTGCAGATGGAGGACGAGCTTGTTCCTGTGAGAAACGCCTCACACCCAAAGGGTGTACCATGAAGCCCTGTAAAAAGGGTGCTGCCAGTAACAACGTCCCCTGTATTTGTCGACCGGGTGTGGAAGTCAAGGTCTGCTATAACACCACTTGTCCTGGTAACCTCGCAATGAATGATATAGACGATGGAGAGATGGGTCGAGACGGTGAAACTGCTGGTGCCAGTTCTCCTGTCGTTGTCTTGCCAGCTACCATAATTGCCACTTACATTCTTGTGTTTTTCTGTGTTAATTAGTAAATACTAAACCACGTGTAAGTGGGTAAGTCTTTTTTTCTTTATATATCTCATTGTAGGTTGACTTCAACCATTTAACCGACTGAGACTGCGTACGTACTTGAATTGTAACTACCTACAACGTACACGATTCTTCTTTTAGTCTGTCGCATATATAATCGCACGTTATATATAATTATTTATGAATTGTTCATTCTCCAATTAATTATTACAATGTTCTTGTATTAATTGATGTAGTCGTTCGCATTTACGTTTTACAATGTTTTAATTGATTCGTCATAGTAACAAAAATGTCGACCTATACCTAGTTTAAAATATATACCAATAAATATATGTCATAGCCAAAGAAAGAATTATATCGGACGTAATTATAATAAATCGTAAATTTTATATACTGAGAACTTGTTGCAATGAAATTGTTTGGATCATCAAGTCAGCCAGCGCTCTTTAGATTTTTACATATTATGTTAAGACACTAACAAGTTGTCATAGTAGTGTAAGTGTATACAAAAAATAATTAGGATCCTGTGTTGTGTTTATATTTTTTGACAATTTCCGTATCATTCTTCCATCTTCGGCATATCTAGCGTCGTTTTAGCCCTCATATGTTCATTTATTAGCTATGACATTTAAGAGGTTATTATCGTCGGTTCATATGCAGACTTAAGCTTAGGTGCGTACTAAAATTTATGTTCGCTCCTCCAGCACGTAAAATAAATTTCCCACAAAACAAAAAGCAAGTTCATTATATTTTTCATTAGTAAATATCTGAAAGCATCGTTCTCGTGTGCTCCATTTCTGCCAAAGAACAAGAGTATTATAAAAATACGTCTTTGTTCCGTATTAATATATCTTGAACGACGTAGTTAACTTAAGTTCCTTCTTATTTTTTCATTTCTTCTTAAACAATTATCTCTGACTCTTCGGTGCAGAAGCACAGTATTGCATACACCCACGAAATAATTCAACCCGCCAACCCGTTTCATATCCATTAGCATAATGTCTCAAATGTCTACGACGAAGAACTCCATCGTTGTAAATGATTTAAAAGTATTTACGACAAACAGCAAGAGAAGAATGGCTCAAAACAAGACACAAGCCGTAATAATAATGGTTAAAAATAGTTGTACACGTGTACATATTTTCCTTTCCAGAGAAACTGCTAAACATCAATGAACGACATATTTCCAGTTTCGTTGCTTACATCGTGTCAATCCCAATTCATCTTCGCAGGAGTACTGAAGTTATTTTGATCAAAATTATTCCCTTGGAAACAACTATCAGTAGTAGCAGTCCCGCCAACAAAATAATTCGTAATAACATCTCATAAACTCTTTTAAACAGCTAGAAAATGTTAATTAGCACAAATTTACTCGGTGCTCTAAAATACTGTTTTCGTCTTGTCAGTCTTTGTAACATTTTACCTTGGCCGTATCCCTACCAAATTTATTCTACAAACGGCGACAAGAAAGAAGTGAAATTGCTTGTGAATTTTACCGTAAATACGTTATACATAAAGAGTACGTGGAAGATTCACTTTTTCATTTTATTTTTTGCCTCTGTTCTGGGTCTTCTCCGAATTCATCTCGACAGTCAAACTCCTTTCGACACTTGTGCCTTACTAGCCATTAGTAGTTTGACAGCTTGTGCCACAATCGCCGTTGTATTTCATCATGGCAAAGGGCCAGAGTTCGCATACTTGATAAACCAACTGTGGGATTTTGAAAATAGGTATATTTTGTTTTCAAAAACACGGCATCCCCCAGAAAAGCATAACACTGTGGCGTTTACCTGCCGTTGCTACTCCACAATTCTGTTTAACCACAGTTTTTTGTACGCGACGTCCTGCGTTTTATATCCCAGTCTACCCTGGAGCTACGTGCCCCTTTACTTTTCCACGAGTTCCCCCACAGTGGACCTGCCTATAAGAATCTTACAAAAAGTTGTCGTGTATTTATACGCGTTTATTACCATGAGAGTTTTTACTAATTATTGTCAAATTAGCGTGGTATGTAATCTACTCGTCCCTACCTACTGCTTCCACCAGGCGGTGAAAACTGTGAAAAGGTAAACAAAAATTACCGAATTTCCAGGAGTTATGTCCTGTGAGTAATAAACTGATTGTAATATTAATAAATTGTAATCCATTGTTTTGACAGCCAAGCTAGATGGGCTTCAACCCCTGCTCAAATTTTGAAGTGCATCCGAATGTACCGGGAAATTCAAATACACTGCTCAATTTACAACAGGACCCACAAGCATACCATGCTAGTTATGCATATTGTGTCCGCTATTATCTGCTTCTCATCGGCAGCCTACATCCTAATTGCACACTATTCTAGACTTCACCTCACAGCAACGATGGAGTTTGTTAACGCCCTGGTTTTGGGAACGGAACTGATGTTGCTGGGATTTCACTACTCTGCAATGCTACCAGGGGCAAGTGCCAAAACGTTGGCGTCTATTAAACAGGCCAAGCAGAGACTGTCCACCCTTAAAAAGGCCAGTTGGAGTGGAGGTTATCAGCAGAAAATTATAATCAATAAATACATCAGGTCTTTGCCCACGATGAGTATTAGGTATCTTCAAAACAGTCGGTTTGATAGATTGACGCCGCTCAAGTTTTTTAAATTTGCAGGGGTGGTGGCGATGAAACTGGTATTCATTGTGCAATAAATGTATAATACTTTATGTTTTAAATGGTGATATATTATAAAGCTACAGTATGATTTTGCGTGTTTACGCTGTAATCGGAAATATGCTCGAAAATAATTTATTTGTTAATTAAAGTTTATCTTACCCTGCATTAGAGTAGCTTATTATATTGATTTTACATTTATAAATTAACATTCTTCTACAAAAACCCGATATTTTGTGTCGTTGCTTTTTATTTACTATTGTGTCTGTGACTATTGGTGACCACATTGAAACTTTTAGTTAAGAAATGGACGGTGAGCTCTGAAATATTTACGATAATCGTTTAACGTTTATCCACCAGCTCGAATGCACATTTTTGATGGCATGTACTGATTTTACTATACAATTGACTGTTTACAAGTAATTAAAAGGGACAAGGCACAAGATAACAATCTTGGTATGGCTACATTACGTGTAACTTGATGTTTGTAGTTGTAGTTGTTTGCACCAAGTAATATTTAAAAATTAATGATGCCCGAATCTGCCATTGGAATGAACAGCATACTCATATAGTCGTTTGGTTGCGGTTTTTACTTTTTGTAAGCGCCCTTTGCAACATCAACTTTTTCACGTGATCAATGTTTCCACATTTCATTTACACACACACTATTCAATCAATAGAATGACGAGTAAAATTAAATCGTGTATACAAATACAACGACAAAACGGTCAATGACGGCAGTCATTTTTTCAAATAAAAGTTAAAACGTATCGCATCCGCGGATTTCGGTTCAAAATAGATTTTATTATTCGACTTTCTCAATCTCATATCCCCACACTCATAATACATTGCGTCGTTCATATTTTTATTTTTTTCAACATGTTACTGAATCCAAAATGTAGGCGCTCTGCGTGCCCGACAAAATCGAGGAGGTATGAAGGTATGGGAGGACGAAGGCGCTACTATAATTTAATTTTCGGGTAAGCCTCATATACGTGTATCACGGTTACATTAGCATTTATAAGTAAACACCAATATGGAGGTGCGTAATTTTTGGAAATACCGACTCTGTCTTATATGACATTATTATATCATTTTATTTTTGCAATAGCACACAGTTCGCAAAAAAAGTAGCTGGCACCTATTTTCTTTGATGACGATTAGTGAAATGAAGTCTTTTTTGTAGTCTTTCTGCCTTAGTTCGTGCAACCGAGATGGTCATGGTCATGCATTTAGCATGCATCCGTTTTTAAAAACCTACGCAATAATTTATGTTCATCCCCAAACAACCTTCTCACAACCTTTCTCAAATATGAGTCGTCATGCTATTTCGATACAATTAAATTAGAAAACGCTAAAAAATAAACCAAAAACCACCTAGTCTACTTTGAAGGGTTCGGTGTAGGACTAAAATAAGTGTGGCTAGTTGCTATATGCTTCCAGTATTGAAAAAATTTAATTCTACGTCACTGCAAGCTTATATTAGAGCCAGTTGTTTCTTGCTGTTGTACTAAAACAAACATTTTTTGTGCTTTATTTGCTTTATACATATTGAGATTGTAACAATACAAGCTGAAAATTCCACCGTCTATCAAGAAATAATTTGCTTGTTTAACAAACTCCTTCTTGGAGACATTTAGCAAATATGTGTTATTTATATTAGTGATATTAGCTTTAGTTAGGCACAAAGTACATATATATTGACATTTGTAACTATGCCGTCCTTTCATTTAAGTAAATTTAATTTGTCAAATTAATTATTATTAGGACATGGACGTGTCACGGATAAACAGACAATGTCACTTATAACATCAATTTGATCAATTAAATCTAGTAGATTGTATAATCGAGTGAGAACGTAACCTACTTCAGGGAATAACAAACTGGCAATGAGAAAGCGGTCTGTTGTTGAATATCCAAAAGCAACAACATACATACATGATGTAAGAAAGAATATTCGGATAGTGACCATATATTACTTTTTAATGTGAGGATTTTCGCCTTCCCCTCCACTAACCATTCCGCTATTATTCAACTACCTAACAAAATTTTTCCCAATCAACACTTTATACTAGACAGTTCTTAAAAGCGGAATTTTATTACGGTCCATCTGATTGTGAATTTCATTTCATCTTTAATTAATATGCGCACTAAATATTAAGTCTGCCAGTGTTCTAAAAGCTATTGCACAACGTCCAGCATACTTTTAGGAGAGACAATTAAGTTATTCTGTATATCACACCAGGCTAACTCAATGAATGATGATATTAAAATTAATAAAAATACATAACTCAATTTTGTTTTGATAAAATGACGGCTCCCGTAATATTTTCACCAAAATTATCGCCAGTGTAAATAGTCCCTTTGACAGAGGAAATTATGCGCTGCAAAAGGATATTCTCACGTTTCATGCAAAAGCGGGAGACCGTGTCAGGAGCCATCTTTTTGCAAAGTGCTCTACAATATTGCTTCCGTTTAATACAGTTGGGTAATGTACTACCGTGGGCGTTTCCCTATACAGTTAGCGTCAAAAAGGACGCTAAAAAGGAAAAGGAATTTTTCCATTTCTCAGTGCACCCTCCATACTTAGAGAGTCCTTGGAAGATTCATTGTTTAATTTTATCTTTTGCCTCTGTCCTCTGCTTTGTTCGGGTCTACCTGGACAGTAAGTCAGACTTTGATACTTGTGCTATCATATCCATTGGAATACTAACAGTGTGCCTTACGCTTTCCGTCCTATTTCATCACTGCAAAGCAGAAGAATTCGCATACCTGATAAATCAACTGTGG
Source organism: Callyntrura sp. NNG-2020 (assembly GCA_027744055.1). Classification (NCBI taxonomy): domain Eukaryota; kingdom Metazoa; phylum Arthropoda; class Collembola; order Entomobryomorpha; family Paronellidae; genus Callyntrura; species Callyntrura sp. NNG-2020. Next base: position 7,589 of record JAHZNE010008286.1, read on the forward strand.
GATTTTGAAAACAGATACATTCCTCTCACCAAAACCACCAAGAGGGGGAATTTATCGACATTGTTCGTAAATGCAGTAGAGTTCATCTGTAAATGTTACTCCTCAATTTTGTTTGTATACAGTTTTTTATATGCTACAACCTGCGTTTTATTTCCCCCATTGCCATGGAACTACTTACCCGTGGCAATCGCATCAGGAGAATGGAGCGCCACGACCAAAACCCGTTTGGCGATATGCGTACTGCAGAAAGTGGGTGTATTTTTGTACTCGTTTGTTACCATGCAGGTATTTACTAACTACGCGTCCATAAATGTCGTGGTCAATCTTATTATCCCTACGTACTGTTTTCATCAGGCAATGGTGGCCGTGAAAAGGTAAGTAGACGTAAAAAGGGAAATGAAGAAAATTTAAGGGTATTTTGATGATGCGCAATGTGAATTCTAATTTTGGTGTCATATTTGTATGCTAAACAACAGAAATCTAAGCATGGCGTCATCTCCTCGACAAATTTTAACGAGTGTCCGAATGTACCAAGAAGTTCAAATGCACTGCAACATTTACAATCAGATTCATAAGCATACAATGCAAATCCTTCATCTTGTTTGTGCCATTGTATGCTCTGCGTCGTCATCTTACATTCTCATATCTCGTTATGCCCAGCTGCACTTCGTGGCCACAATGGTATTTGTGAATCCCCTTATCCTCGGAACGGAGCTTATCATACTGGGATTTCATTACTCAGCAATGCTCCCGAGTGCAAGTGCAAGAACGTTGGGAATGTTTAAACGGCAAAGGATGGTTTTACTTTCAATAGGAAAACGCTGTCAAGACGATGATGTTCGGAAGCTTGTGATCAAAAAATATTTAAGGTCTCTGCCAATTGTGAGCGTTCGTTTCCTTCAAACTAGCAAGTTTGACAAAGTATCACCTCTTAAACTGTTAAAGTTTTCTGCCGTGTTGGCCATGAAATTAGTGTTCATTGAAAACTAGCATGTACTAGAGTGATTTTTGAATAAGATAGAATTTTGATTCTGAATGCTACGGAAAGAGACAAGCCATAAGCCATTGCATTAATAAGATATTGTGCACTTTACTTAAAAAGCAAATAATATACAAATGAATAATTAATTGTGACTTCTTATTTTTAGATTTATAAATTTTCACTTTATAGTCAACAGAAAAATATTTTAAAGCAAATTCATTTAGAAAGAAGTTTTACCGGAATCGACCACATAATATTAAAGTATGTATTAGATGTCACAGAAATATACGTCTTCTATACTACATCGAATTATAAATACAACATATCGCATTTCTAATTGTTTAAGTCACAATAAAGCAACAAAGTAAAGACTTCATTTACAAATGAGAAATCTACTAACTCTACATTTGAGTGGTAGTCATAGTTGACAGCGATGTCGACGGTAATATTGAATTTATTGCAACTGGCGGTTTATCAGATTCCGGCGTCTTATTTACAACTTTCTTGACAGGTACAGGAGCGGATGTAGCTGTCGTCTGGCTATTATGAGTGACGTTATCTGTCCGGGGTTTTTTGCGACCCCGAGTTGGTTTCTTCTTGTGAGTGGATGCAAACGGGCGATTTTGGTGCGACAGTCTCATGTGAATGTAAAGATAGTTTTTTACTGCAAACTGAAATAAAAACGTGTACACATTATAAATCAGAATAATGTAATCTTCTAATAATCTGTTAATTAATTAATAATCTTACCGAGTTTCCACATATTTCACACTGGAATGGCTTTGTGATGGCATTGTCGTGGATTTCCATGTGCTCTTTAAGTTGTTTAGCACATATAAATCCCTTGTCGCAGTGCTTGCATTTGAATTTTCGTGGAGCGTCATGACATTTAATCATGTGAATCTCAAAACTTGATTTTAACAAAGTCCTGAATGAACAATTCTCTTGAGAACACACATGAACTGTTCTTCCTTGTGGAGGCTCTATATCATGCTTTCTAAGCTTATGCTCTAACATCGGATCGTTTCTAGACGTATATCCACACAAGTCGCATATTTGTTTAGTTTCATCGACATATCTTTCCGCGCAGGAAAAATGTCTTTTCAAATGGTACTGTGCACTCACTCTATTTTTTAATCGTTTGTAGCAGATAGGACAAGACAACGCTTGGCATTTGTCAATTTTATGTGCAGATTCGAAGTGAGTCACGAGATGTACGCTGGTATAAAAATTTTCACCACAAAGATCGCACTCATCTAAAATTTGTCGGTTTGTATTATTATGATGTAACTTCATGTGCACTCGCATTTGAAAAAAGTTAACTGCTTCTGAACCGATAACAAAAACAAAAAACGAAAATATTATTTACAATAAGCCCGTTAATTAATTTATCGAAATTTAACATTTTTAACAAATGTGGTGTGATAAAAACAAATTGTTATTGAAGCTTACCAGCACCTTCCTTCGCTGTGTACTTAAATGATTCGTCGCAATAGAAGCAACTAAAAAAGGCAATTTCCGGGTGAGTCAATGCTCGATGAAGCCGTAATTCACCTGCATTCCTAAATATTTTTGAACATAAGCTACACGAGTGATACAATGGAATGGACGGATTCTTGCAATGAATATCCTCTTCATGGGAGTCTCTCTCTGCTTCAAATTTGAACAGCTCAGGACAATGACCGCATTCCCAAACTTTTCCAGGTTCAAACTCCCTCTTAGTTAAAGTGTCTAACGCGCAGGTGTGAGTCTTTTCGGGTAATGCATTCATTGGTGAATTTGTGAGTTCCAGTTGATCCCCTACATAGAAGCAGCCACATATGGAACATTGATAAGGTCGTTCTGTAAATAAAATTAATCGTTTTCAAACCATTAACACGGTAACTGATTGAAATGAAATAACTGTTCCAAATAAAATATAAAGTGCTAGTACTGCACATACTGTAGTGATAGAGTACATGTTTGATATAAGAGTGAAGATCCATTGCCTTCATTTTTGGACACAGTACACAATTATAGCCTGTATCATCCAAAATACTGTCTTTCTTTAGCCAATTAGGAACCTGAGTCGACGGTTTCGCTGTTGGAGCAATACTGTTACATGAAACCGACTGCACATTAGAGGAGAGCTCGTTACTGTCAGAGGCACAATGGTCCACGCCATCATCATCACTTCCACCGGCATCCTTATCCGAGAGAATTCGTTCAGTTTCCGGAGGTGTTTCTACGGGGTTGGTGGTTACTGTTTGAACCAGGTTGGTGCCAAAAGCAGGAACAAAGATAGTTATTGGAGCCACGGGAACAGAAACATATAATGTGGGCTGAGTATTAATTGTTACATCAGCTTTTTCTTTATGTTTTTGTCCGGGACCTATGTTTCCTAGAAAGTGAGTACACATCCTTTACGGTTGTATAATGGTAAATTATCTAAAAAAAAAATGGTATCATGTTCCAATACGTACCCACTGAACCTACCACGTAGCTCCTGGTTTCATTTGTTATCCCATTACAATTCAACGGTAATTCTGTAGCACGTGGTAGTGAACGTTCACCTGCACTCCATGTTCGTCTGATTTTCCCTTGCATTTTATTCTGACACTCGAGTAAGTTTTTCTGCAATTCGTTAATGGACTTTTGAATGTTAAACGCGTTCCTAATCAAAGGTGCACAATCATCACAGTAAGTTATCCATTCTTTGGGATCGCCGAAACTGTTCAGATACGTCGTTATATTCTCTTTCGGTACTTGGAACATTTTTTGTAAAACGAACATAACCAACTGGTCTTGATCTTTCAAGGACGCAGTGCCAACTTTCATGCTACGCTTCACCGTATGGTAGCACAATATACATTTAAAATCCAATGGATCAGCGTTACTAGCGTTAGGTTCTCGTTGCTTATATAATGACTGTGTCATGGTTGACGCCACATGCTTATAAAAGGATCCTAATAGCAGCCCTTGTCCATTTCCGTTGCTACGAGGATTCATCCCAACGACGGGGGTACTGGTCGTAGTTTCGGATGAGCACTGCAACGGATCTCTAAAGACAGGGTGACGCGTAGAATATGCTGGAGTTTCGTTTATTGTAATAGGTGGTTCGTCTTCTTCAAAGTTCCAGGAGGCATCTTCCTCCATGTGATCAGGAACATGTATTTCTTCTTCGTTTGATATACTTTCTTCTTTCACGTCAATTTTGACCTCATTTTCCTCGTAGGTCGTTTCAGCTGTACTGTGAACGCAAACACCAACTTTATTTGCAGCAGCGTTTAATTCCTGTTGCCGTAGGAGTCTCCGCTCTCGCACAACTACTTGGATCTTTCGAAGATTAGCTGCCTTTGCGACAATACTTTGCTTTCTCCTCCCCATTTTGAGATATATATAATTATATGTCTTGAAAGTACTTATGAAGTAACGTGATTACTCTAGAGTCTAGACGCTTGCTGAGGCATAGGCTGAGGATCGCAAAAGTCACTGACAACAACAAAATATTCGGGAAATTAAACGGGAAAATGAGGAATTAAAAAACAGCAATGCTCATTAGTTACGTCAAAATTATCAATT
>JAHZNE010008287.1:0-10953 GCA_027744055.1 Callyntrura sp. NNG-2020
TAAAGCACAATAATGTCAAATTAGGACATGCTAAGCATTTTAGTGTACCTTCGGGAAATGTTTTCCGTTTGAGAACCGACGACATTAATACCGGGGTTTTGTCGCGGGTTCCTTTCGATTAATTAAATCGGTGTAGGGTTGATCTGTTTTTAACGTTGTATATTTAACACCGACCTCATTCTCCGTGAATCTTCTTTACCACAGAAAAATGAATCTCTAGAAAACGGAGAAGAATGGGAAAATGTTATATGATATGATATGATTTCTGTCAAGGATTGTTATTTCAAACTATTTCGTCTGCGCATTCAACATTCCATAAAGCCAAATAAAATCCTAATTGGACAGTAATTAGTAGTAAATAACTGAAACTACAATAATTTGTTTATACACAAAGGAAAGTATACGACTTATTTATTTTTGTTACATTTTTATTAACTCACTGACCCTCACATGAAAACTTTTTTTCCAAAATATATTGTGTAATATGCATTTGTATATATGTATTCGCCGTTTTACCTATAATTAGATGATCTGACCATGTACAAATTATTAGTCAATTATATTTTGTCACACGTACCAAATGTAGTATTATAATAATATATAACATCAATAAATATTTAATATAAACTGTTTACTATGCCCAGTATCAGTCTGCGGATATAACCACTTTCGCGTATATCTAATTCTTGTATATCGAAACTACAACTTAAATGTTTTGTGCCATATGTCAGGAACAATTATTTCTAACATGTACTGCTTACTTTTGGTGTCGTCCTGGAATTGGATGAAAATTTGCACAATAGTTCAATATTTGCTACAAAGCGCGTTGGCAAGGAATAAAATTATTAATTATATAGACAGCAGTTCTAAACACTATTAATGTTTTAATCATTCAGCTTATCAATTAGCTTATCGGTGGCCATAGTTAGCAACCATAAATAATAATTATTTTAATAAAACTATGCGCAACAGTTAGACAATAAATACTGTTTATTGTACACAAGAACGGTCTTTTCGCTTTTTCGCGCTTTGTGGTAATCATTCATAATCAATGTTTTTCAATACAATTCTGCTAATTTTTTATATTTTTGGTATATCATAGAGCTTATCAGTGAGTATTGATAAGCAATAACATTTACAATATTTTAAAGTACAACTGTATAAAGTTATTTTAGTACAACTAACAGGTTAAATATTAATTTTCTGCTCAAATTTTGAATATTTTTTGGCTTATCAATTGTCCTTGATAAGCATTAATAACTTTAATTATTGTTTAATTACTTACGATTGTGTAGCTTTTACTGTCCTGGGAGAACAGCGACCATTTTAATGTTTGGCTAATATGTCGACATTCCTAGGGGTCAGCAACGTTACGTGGAATGAGGATTTGCTGGAATGGGTGGCAGTCAGGCTCAGTCAGATTCGGCAGGATTTACAATGACAGAAATATCGGACAACTATGTGACCTGGGATGCAGAGAAATGAGAAGAACTCCAAAATTTCAAGACTCAAGGACAATTGATAAGCCAAAAAATAATTCAAAATTTGAGCAGAAAATTAATATTTAACCTGTTAGTTGTACTAAAATAACTTTATACAGTTGTACTTTAAAATATTTTAAATGTTATTGCTTATCATTACGCACTAATAAGCTCTATGATAAACCAAAAATATCAAAAATTAGCAGAATCGTATTAGAAAAACATCGCTTATCAATGATTACCACAAAGCGCGAAAAAAGTGGGAGACCGTTCTTGTGTACAATAAACTATATTTATTGTCTAACTGTTGCGCATAGTTTTATTAAAATAATTATTATTTATGGCTGCTAACTATGGCCACCGATAAGCTAATTGATAAGCTGAAAGCACTTTGTACAACAAACCTCCGAGAAATAAAAATATATAACACGAATGTTGAATTTGTATCGCAATTCAAATATTTAGGTCTACTTTTAGACAGCTCCCTTACATTTAAAAATCATTTTAGTCACGCAGAGAATAAGATAAATAGAGCACTTCGTAGATTATATAGCCTGCGGCGCATGATGCCGGAAAATGTGCTAAAAGTTTTCTTGTGTTCATTTATTGTCTCCATAGTCGATTATGGAAGAACTATATGGTGTGTTCAATCAACTTTAGAAATTGTTAAACTGCAAAGGAAGATTTAGGTTTATGGCCACATACTACTTCAACACAGAAAGCGAACTAGAAAAATGCAAAAAGTAAATGCTGACATTACGACTATGGACCATAAATTAAATTTACTAACGATAACAGATCGTCGAGTATACATGCTCTTAAAATTTGTGTATACGTAATAAAATCTTCAAACATTGGTTCACTAAATCGCCCTTGTCGTCGGAAGGAAAACCGAAAATGGAAATTCCTAAATATAATGCAATTATGTACAAGAGTTCAGTAAGGTGGAACGCGATTAACGAATGAAATCAATTGTTTGCAAATCGGTCAGCATATAATTTAGACGATTCGCCTGACTATAATAGTGACGACATGGCACTGAAATACATCCAGTGTCAAAATAAATTTTGTTTATCATGACGAATTGTTATTTGTTACGAAATTAGTCTGCTGTAAATGAAATGTTGACTGTTATGGAATTACTTTTAAATACTATTGTCTGTCTCGTTAGAATTCAGCTTTTGTTGATGCAAATTTGACATTATTAAATCAATATTTTGTATTTAGCGTTTCAACTAATACAGCGAATGGAATGCTGAGGGAGTCTTCTGTCAATCTCATTTTCCTAAGTAAAATCTCATAAGAATGTACCAAATATTGTTACTTCTTGACAATTTTCGGGCAATTGTATCCTGTGACAAGGTATGCAGTTTTATGATCGGGAGGACAACATAAAATAAAAGTATGAAGCTGATCTCCGACATAAAAATCCTCTGAGTGTTCCTCGTAAGTTGGAAGTTGATTGGTGGTCGGGGTCTCGACATCTCGAGGGAGCAAGTGTCCACACGTATATGCTCTTCAAAGTGTCAAAAAATCATTGCTGTAGCCGACAGCATATAAAAAAAGTCGACTTATTGTCAGTTTGAAATTAAGTACATACGTCCATCTTAATTTTGGTAGCAGCATTGGAAGGAAGACACATGTTGAAAGTTGGAAGGTCCGTTGGAAGATCTGTGAAATGTTCGCATTGCTGTAATCGCTCAAGTCTTCCAAATCTACGAACATGTTTTAACGGTTGTCTTCGATAACTGTGTGCGATATACATGACGGATGTAGTCTCTATGCTGGCCTATCTGTTAGATACTCGGTCGAAATTGAGTGTTGACTTCGCCGCTTTGCTATACTTCGTGGTTTCATTAATTAAAATATTAACAAATTGACGGAGCATGATTGATGACTACCTCGAAGTAATTTGAGAGTTTATTCTCTCTTGACAACAATAGCGGAGAGAAAAGAATGCATGCTTGTGCTCAATTAGAGACAAAGGATATATAAACCCTCAAGTGCAATTGTAAAGTCTTGCTAATTACACACCACTATTGTCTCACTACTAGGGTTCCAGCCCATTTGTGTCCGACTCTCATCGAAATGCGGGACAGCACAGGAAGTAAGATTTTATATTGATGATGACAGATTACATCCGTCTTGGGTCCAAGTATTTTGGGATTAAACTTCTTTTTGTATAGTCAGATACATAGTATGGGAATACTGCGAAGATAAATATTATGGAAACTGCGTTTAATTACAATTGGTAAGAAGATGCTAAATTTAATAACATGTGGTATAGCACTGCACACATTTGAAGGTCTTTGATGTCTCCGAAGTGATGTCGAGTGACATGAGAAAAGCACGAGAATTCGAGTGTCATTTTTATATAGATAGATGGCGAAGGATATTAAATGTGCCAAATGTTTATGTAATACACTTTAATGTGTAAAAGAGTGGAACGATTGCACTATACTAGCCCATGTGTTTTTATAGGTAGGATGCTTCCTTACTAATTGTGTGGAACTGGGTGCTACTTCCATTTCGGACGTGAGGTGTACTAGCAGCGTCACGTGGCGAATACCCACAAACTAAAACTGGGCAAAAATCTTCTAGGGGGACACCAATCAAGAATGGAGGCGTCACAGGACTCCCGCCTCTCGAACCGACTTCCGGCCGAGGTACAGGAAACCGGGTAAATCTTTGAGAACTGTGAAGGCGCATAGGAAATAATAATGACCAGGATAATTGTTTGTTTAGATGCGGGACCAAATATTAAATGTGCACTTGGGAGAGAGCAGGCTGGATTGGTACAACTGCTACAACGCCTGCAAGGAATTCCGCCCGGATATGGAGTACGAGAAGGTGGCCATGCTACTGCCGGCGGTTTTCCAGGTTTTGGAAAAGTACGAAAAGCGAGGAGGCTTTGCGTATCTGTACATTGACGAAAAAAGGATTCAGTTGGACTCTCAGGATCTGAAGAACTGTCGCTTGGTGTCGCACAGCTGGAGACGAGGGGTGAACTCCTACTTGGAAAGCCATCCCTCCCACGAGCAAGTTTACTTCCCCACCCCCCTTTTCCGGGGGAATTGCTACCCGGAAGATTTTTATTTGCCTTGCGCTGTTAAAAACACGCTCAGCTTTTGGGATGTGGAAAGAATGCGGGAAATGGTGGCGTTCCTGGAACAGGAGAGACCTTCACTGACCATGTTCTCGAGCCGTCACCTGGTTCTGAACGATAAGCCTGTCTTGGGGCAAGATCGACCCGTGAGGGAGTGCTTGGATGCCTTGTCCCAGCTGCTGGGACACGTCGGCGCACAAATCTGGCATCTGACCTTGAACTTTGGGAAGGTCTCGGACGACAACGGGGAAGACACTGGTTTCTCTTTCCACGTCTTGACTCACGTTTTCCAACAAACGCGAAACCTGAAGACATTTCTGCTCCTTCCTGGAAAGGACACTCCTTCTGGGGAGGGATTCAGGAGACCCTGGCCCCGTCCTGTGGTCCCCCACCTGCCCCACTTACAAGTCATCCGGGTCCCGGAATGCTACGGCGAGTTGGAGTACCTCCGAAACATTTTGCTGGCTAATCCCCAAGTTCAAACAGTGTCCTTCACCGGGGTCTCCTTCAACGGCGCCAAATTCTGCCACAACTTGGACAGCGTTCACCTCCCCAATTTGAGCGAGGGGCGCCTCTCTCTGGAGGGATGCTCCAGCTCCACCATTTTAGAAATGTTGCACTTTGTCCAGTGGCCCCTCACCCGCATCAAACTCAAGTCGCCCAATTGCAACATTCACCTCGCGGAATTGCTGCAGACTCTGCAGCCCTTTGCGACCACCGTCACTCATCTCGACGTGGGTCTACTCCAAAAGCCCAAAACACCCGTCCACATCGGCTATCCCTTCCGGAAACTGTTGCACCTCAAACTCACTTTTAATTCCGCGGAGGAGGAAGACCCCCCGGGGAAGGACAACGGGAGCCTCAGTGAACAAGTACCGATTAACTTCCATCATCCCTTCTTCAACTCCGCGAAAGTGGACGTGCGTTATGGGACCTTGGACGTGGATTACATTTTATACGAGTAAAAAAATAACGGTCGGTTAAATTGAGTAACGGTCAAATTTATTTCATACAATAACAGTATAAGAATAAGACTTGCATTGTATATCACAAATTGTAATAAAAATTTACAACATAAGTTGTCTTAACAATTAAAGTAATGAATGTTTTCGCGCACTACAAGGTCAGTCCTCTGTACAAATTAATTTACAGCTTATCTTAACAAGATAAGGCGCCTTGAACTACACCTCGACCCATTCTGCCTTGTCCTTTCTCCCTCCCCCTCCCAGGGAAGGGATCCGTTCCGCGGGGTACACGCTGGCAACAAGCATCACCAAGCCGGACGCGATAATCAGTACTCCGATCCCTTGGAAGACGGCGTCATAATTGCTCGTGCGGTCCAAAACATACGCTGTGTGATAGAATTAAAAGTATGAATTAACGTAAATTAAAGGTGACAGAGCATCTTGAAGCTTTATTTCGATCTGTACCTGCGATAGGGGGTCCAATCATGTTGCCACACCCCTGGGCCCCCATCATGATCCCGTGCACGGTATTGAACAGTGCCACCCCTGCCACCTACAAAAAATCAAGGTTAATATTAGATACGCAACGACAAACGCCATCTTGGCGGTTATTTTTGGCGGGGACAACTTACATCAATTAGGTACTTGTTGGAGAGGCCATAGTTGGAGCCCAGGGTGAACCCAAAGACGGCACAAACCACGTACAGAACGGGGGTACTCCAGCCGGCTACAAAGGACATGGCAGCTGCTGCCGCGCCACAGACGACCAAGGAAGTGCCGTACAAAACGGAGATATTCATCCAATTCTTCGCTCCTACAATACCGTACAGGATCTGTAAAAAAAGAAACAAGTGGGGTTATCTTGTCAGAGGGTGGGGCCTCCATTTTTGGGGGGTGACCTACAGTGCCAATGGTGCTGAACAAGCCAAGGGTGCCAAGGAGAGTGGCGGTTTTCCCGGGGTCCACACCGTGGTCTTTGGCCATCGCTTCCAAGAACATGAAAGGGATATCGTAGCTGAAAGAAAGTCAAAAAAAATTATTGTTAGAGGGGCTTATCAATAGCCGTGTTTATCACAGCTCGTACTTATCTGCTCACCCCAAATATAGGAGGGCGTTGGAGACGAGGAACAGCGCAAAGGGTTTGTTGCGCCATATTAAGGGAGAAAACATCTGGCAAGTGGACGGGGGGGAGTGTTCCAATCTTTCAGGAGCGTGCCCCCTTCTCGTTACCGGAGAGGAGCGGGCCTTGGAAGGTCCCCGGTCCCCATGGTCTGGAGGACCCTTCTTCTTAGGTGTCCTCATGAACAGACCGATCAACGCGATGGCGCCGAACCCATAAGCAAAATAGACGGCAGTTCTCTGCCACCCAACTGCACCTGCACACAAAAACGTAATAAAACGTTTAAATACCGCTTCTTCACAAATAAAACGTAAAAATATGTTATCAGAAACTTACGGTTAAAGTGGGTTATCAAAGGAGCCAGCACCATGGCTCCGACACCCCCACCGCTGTTGGCCACTCCGTGGGGAATGCAGCATTCTTCCGCGTAATGTAGAGTTACCAGTTGAGCGGCTCCCCCGTAGCACAGCGACAAACCGCCCCCCGTCAAACCTCCATAGTAACCAAGTCGCCCATAGAAGTCCTCTGAAATTGAACCAAAATTAGAATAGTGAACAGCGGACACCCTTTTTCATTTCAAAATAATAATTCCTTACCCGTCACCGCCGACATGTAGAACCCCGCCCCCGCCATAACCGCCCCCACCACAGTTACTACGCGCGCTCCAACTTTTTCCGCTAACAGGCCGGTAAAAGGCCCCAAGAGAAGAGGCACGGCCGCAAGGGAGCTGCCGAAAAAAGAGGCACGGACCCTGGACACCCCTGATGCTTCCAGCTGATCCATGACTTCTCCGAAGGTAAACACGACACCTTCACAGTATAACAGTATCAGAAAGCTCTGGAAGACTGCGATGCAGCTGAAACAAATTTAAAAAATAACCAAAAATTAGACGAACTAAATTAATGAAACAATTTCCCTTCTCCCTTTTCTCATTACTTTCGTACCCTTCCGGCTTGGAGAGCGCAGAACTACCCCGCTTGCAACAGATGATGTCTCTGGTGGGCAGGGTCTGGTCCCAGTTGTGGCGATTCTTTTGCTGGGATCCCTCCTCATTCTTCTCAACGAGGCCCTCGTAAAGGACCTCTCTTGGGACAAACTCCATCTTCTTATCTTCCAAAAACTTGGTTTTCCTAAAAAAAAGCAAGAAAAAAATGGTCAAGTCAAACAGTCGTGAATTATTTTCCTTCAATTTGCGAGATGAGCTGTGCCTTACCTGAGAATACCTGTTGCCGGTGGGCAGTGGGAAAGGTGTGGGGAATATTTGGCGTTGAGGAGCTGAAGAAGCTGAAAGATTACAACTGATGAATTGACTGCCCAAACTCGGGTTTTATACTTGTTCGAAGAGCAATCAAACTGGGTTTCGCAATCCTCCTCGAATAAATGCTCGCATTAATAAATGAGGGCCACCGCCTCACATTAATTTTAACAGCGTAATTTTAACGACATTTCGAAATTTCCAATTAATTCCCCTCTGTCAACACTCAATTGGGAGAGAAGAGGGAGACTCGTTGCGAAATGCATTGCACGTTCGATACTTTAATCACCAAAAAACATCCTCTCCGTAATTACCCTTTATTTATTTAATATTTGCGATTTGGCAATAAGTTTGAGATAAATTGTAATTAAAACCAGGGATCCAAGGTCTCTTCAGAGAGGAGAAGAAGAAGAATAGCGGAGAGAATGTCCCATTCAAATGGCCTTATTTGTAAATATTAAGAGGAAGCTGGTATCTTGCACAACTCGTATGCTAACTGCTGATATTCCCAGCTCCATGGCGACAGGCATCGTCGTACACTCATCCTAATGCGAAAGTAGTTTGTAGTATGCCAACTGGATGTTTGCCGTTGCAGGAGTAACATTTTGTTTGTGCCATTTTCCTCTTTGAAAGAGAATATCGAACATATGACGTCATCCGCCTCAAATTCATATGCTACCCAGTAACATATATATACAGATATCCAGTTACGTGGTAATGCGTAGCAGAGCAGAGTGCATTCCAGCCAATGTCCCATCACAATTTCAAAGATGCCTTTATTCACGATACAACAAGACGAATGATTTTAACAAAAAGCTAATTACGTAGTTTAATATGAAATAGCTATCAGCTGTGAGGGATGAAGGTAATTATACTAATTAAAAAAATCATACCATTGCTTTTGTTTTGTCAACATTTATCGTTAGATTGTTATTTTTACACCAGTCTTCCAATTTTATCAGACTTTGTTGCATTTTATATAACTTTTATATATAACTTATATATAACTATGGACTTGCTGTTGAGTACAGAGATGTGGTAACTGGACCAGGCAAAAGGGTAAACAATTTTTATTGCATTTCTAGCAAGTTCGTGGATGATAAGAGCTGTTACCGTGTGTCATTTGTAAATCTGTATGACATCATTGCACTGCATTCGCATTTGACTTGAGTTAGTTTCACATAGCATATGCTCTGCTGCGATAAAGAAGCGAAACCGAAAGGTGAGATGCAAGCAGCTCGCAACAACTTGCCATACTCTTGACGACTTGCTAAGACACAAGGGAAGTATTCAGAGGGAAGAATAAAAAAACATTGCTTCTCCTATAGAACAGTGATGCTATATGTTCCGAAAACCGAACTCCATAATTCCTATACCTTCTAGTACCAGTCCGTTTTCTTTTCGTCTCTTTTAGAGAATCCTCGTGGAAGTGCAGCTGCATTCACAAAAATAGCAGTGGCCTTTTCATTGTCTAACAAACTGGGGCTTAAAACAAAGTGTAATCCTTTTTGGGAGAGAGGTTTTTTGTAAAGAAATATTTTGAAGTGATGAGGCGTAAATTTTTAGTTTTTTTAAACAAAGAATCATGGTAAAGAGTAATAATTAATTCAGGCTGAAATTGAGAGAAGGTTCAAGGTTGAGATTTTTAGGTGCTTAAAACTGGCAAAATAGGTAGGTATTTATGCCGTTAAAATCAACAAAATAGGTGCGTTAAAAGGTCCTTAAGCTCAAAATAGGTGCTTAAAAAGGTTCTTAAACTACACGAAGTATTGTGCTTTTATTAAACCCTTTTATTTAAAAATGACCGTCTTTATGTTAAATAATGTTTTACAGATATATATCGCACTAATCTTTATATCACTTAATTCAAAGTGGGATACAGTGTTGCATACTATATTTTCAGATTTTTCACTGTAAGATAGAGTTTACTGGATGATAACGGATTGTTGTTTATAGTGAACCTCCTTTTAACCTAAACGTGTCTCAGGACAGTTTTAAAGAAGAAAATAGATGCCGGACCTAAACCTACATTCACTGTGGATAGCTCCATTTGAATATCGGAGACCTAAAAACAAAAAAGAAACAAAAGACTCTGAAAAAACTCGTGGTGTTCGGCAATGATAAAAATTTCATAAAGTATTGACTCCTTTTTAGTAATTGTTTTGATCTTTTTGCAATTCTCTTTGCAATTGACGGGCCAAAAAATGACAGGGTTAAAACTTGAGTAAAAAGATTTGACAAAAAAATAACTGCTTAAAGCCTTTTTCTAATCTAGTGGCGACGGGCTCCGGTGGCAATACCTGCAATGTCATACCAGAAAGCTGGTGGTGAATACGATGAGGGAACTCTTTAAAGTGACCACCTATGATTATGTCTATAAGAATTGTGACATTTAAACAAAAAGCGGTGCTACAAAATAAAATGGCTATAAAGCAAAAAGTTGACGTGGTATTTTTCGTATTAAATTTTATTTTCCGCAACATATGTGGGAGTTTGTGAGTTTTCTATTTGTTTCTTAACAGCAAGTATACCGTACTGTCGAAAAATTAGTTGAAATTTCCTTATTGTTTGCAAAAGCTAACAAAAAATGTGCTTAAAAATTGAAAATGGGTGTTTAGGCGCTTAAACCTCAAAATAGGTGAAACATCAACATACGAAACACGAACTGGATAGCTTAAACATACAAAATAGGTGGAAACCTAAAGATCTTATCCCTATTCATCATCATCACAGGTTAAAGAAACAGGCAAGGAAAAACGTAAATAAACATTTAGGCTGTTGTTTCCCTCATTTCCTCCACGCCTGCACTTGTTTACCAACCGCAGATCTATACAACCCCTTTCTGCGGAGGCAGATGGAATATACAGTATGTATTTTTATCAACATTATCATATTTTAAAAATGAAGTCAAACTATGTACCTACCGTTTTAATACAGTACTAGCTGACAAAACTGATGCGAAATCAAACCGTCTATTCTTTGTAGATTCCTTCAAATATTTTTATTGGATGTCATCAAGAGTTTAT
>JAHZNE010008288.1:0-13318 GCA_027744055.1 Callyntrura sp. NNG-2020
TATCAGCATATATAAACACAATATTATTTTTATCTTTTTACCGGACATGGTTGCCATGACGATCCAGAAGCAGATGAAATCTTTTTCACCTATTTTTTAAATCAAGCAAAAATATGGTCATTGTAAATTAGAAGGAGAAACTGTAGAAGACCTAAAGTTTATTTTGTCGCCCCATACGAGCCAACATCAAAATGTTCTGTGCTGCTAAAAGTCTGGTAGCTTTAGAGAGATTGGTTTCTAGCTTTAAAATGACTGTAAAACGATAGGCACAACTTTACTTTTGAAAGTTCATAGCAAGTTTATAGGATTATTCGTAAGGTCTTTTTTTATTATTTCATTGCAAATCATGAAAATGTTCAGTAATTCTTTCAGAATTACAATGTCTTCATTATACCCAAATTTATTGCACTAATAACAATATGCAACTCCCCAAGTTAAAAACCGACACTCATAAACTCGCATAGTTTATTAGCGGCAAAGCAGTGGGACTTCACACGATTTACGATCGAAATGGAATGGAATTTGCATGCGATTCGCACGTTCTTTTCTCTAACACTCTATTCTTTAGAGATTTCATTTTTTATTTTAAAAACACGCCTGAATGCTGAATGAAAGCCATATGATTTTTTAAATTACTACTTTGTTTGTTATAATGTCGTTGAGAGAAACTCCTTTCTGTCATCAAATTGGCGCCTGGCTCGTGAATCATCACTTTGAGCTTGAAGAAAACTCATATAAAACACAAGTTAACTGAGTAACTGCCGGTGGCAATATATGTTCTTGTCTTTCTCTGCTTTACTTACAACATCCACCAAATACTAGTACTTCTACCCATTTACCATCACAAAGGCACCTATCTCATCGGTACTGGTTAATACAAAAGTGAAACACAAAATGTGCAAGAGGCTGCGTTGTTTACGGAATTTTCCATACAAAATAATTATTCAAGCAGAACCTCCCTACCTCTACTACACCAAAATGCCTCGCCCTTTCAACAATACAAAATATGCGATCGTTGCAAATAAAACACAAAGAACCTCGAAAAATGTATTGACCACCGTATTACCACAAGTACCATCTGCCTCCTTTCCTTTATTGTCGAAAATCGCAAACGCCCGTCATTATATGAACTTAACCGTTTAATGGACTTGCCATTTGTTCACCGAAAATTGTAATTGGTCAGTTCTCAGTTGTAACTGGTAATATATCTGGCTCAGGGAGCAGTGCCGCTACTGTAGGAAAACAAAAGTGTTACATAATCGTAACTTAACCCCAAAATGGAAAGGGTCCTCCATTCATCCTCATGTGCACATGTGTGTATTCTGATTACCTGTTTGAAAAATGACCCTCCTCAACAACTCGTGAAACAGAACCAAAACAAGATTCATGTTGGAAATATAAGTTTCCCCGTCCCTCTTTTTTATTTTCGGGGGTACTCTAAAGCAGTTAAAGTCCGGTGGTTACAAACCCAAATACCCAATAATTGGATCCAATCAATTCACTTCACTCTGAGACTTGGACTTGGAACCCATTAGCGGTAAATCCGGTGTCCATAATGTTATAGCATATTTATTCTGTACTGTTTACTAGACATATACTTATTTTCTTGCCATCATGGGTTGAAACTAGCTAATTTTTCCCTTTATGATCATGTTTACTGTTTTCTGGTAGGGATTCTAGGAGTAATTTCTGGGCTTGTTTGCTTTCAAATGTTCAACGTATCTAGACCATCAGGCTGTTTTTTTCTACATAAAATGATAGTCAACATTTTGTCATTCATTCAGGAACGCATATAGATAACGATATTTATCTGTTTGGAATATTCGGGGTAATGAATACAATGTAAGGAATTTCAGGACGTGGATCTCGTCGTTTTTGTTCTCAGCATTTTTTCCATTTTTCCATTATTACTTTTAGCACGGATTCCATCCGTTTTTGTCCCAAAATACAATTTTATGGGATGGTTGGCAATTACGCTTTTTTCACTTTTCTAGTAAAACTCATCTCATTCATTTCATTCATTAGATTAACAAGGGGATTCCTTTCACATGCTGACTTTTCACACAAAAGCTTGCACACATTTGTCATTATTGTGTGCATACATCCAGTCAATACATTATCTTCGTTATACGTATTTTGTACACATTTTTTGTCCAAAGTCCACATTCAAAGCATCTCCCACAGATTTCTGTTTTTGTGATGATGACTAGGAGTGTTTTTCATGAAACGTCCTGCCTGACTTCCTCCTTATCTCCTCTGAGAGGAGACATAATAAGCGTGTATCTAACAACCTATTACTACACTACACTGCGTTGGTGCTTCCTGCACAAAACAAATGCATTGTGGGGTGTAGTGTTCATGAATTTTGTCGACAAAACTGAAAAAAAGTCTACAGCAGAGTGGCATGTGCTCTTGTCTCTGTTGACTCTGAAACTATTCGTTGTTCTCAATGGGACGATGATGATGCTACATTATTCATCTTTACACTTCATACAAAAAAGTAAAAATGAGTTTCATCTAGACTAAACACTACATAGTTCGTCAGAACAGAAGCACAACTACGTGGTACACATACACATAATGCTAAAAAAGTTAAATGCCTGATAAATAATAACATACCTACAAATGTACATCGTCTTGTTCAGTGAAGCATTCGAGACAGAGAGTCTGATATTCACGGAGCAGCTTCAAAATAAGCAACTAGAAATTATATAAAAAAGACACATTATATTTTTTTTCCTTTTGTGCTTCTTTGTCAAGACAGTGATGGAATGGAAACATAACAACAGCAGTGTGTATAAAAAAGAAGCTGAGATGAGAGGTATCTTCTCTTCGTCATCAACTCCCGGCGATGATGACAATAAGATTCCCACCATCATTATTATTGACACTATACACGACCCATGCAGAGATATTCATAGATGTCTAACCAACCAATGTCAACAAGCAGAAGGCCCTCCATGAAATACTCTGTTTTTTCTAATAATTCCGTTTCTTTGTTGCTTTTCCAAGATGAGAGAATGATGAGAATGACGGTTGGGAATGGGAACCATTTCACTGTTGGAAGTAGATTTTTTATAAAGTTTATTGAAAAAGCCAAATAAAAACTATTAGAGCATCGTAGCAGAAAGTATTACATGTATTTTATGAGTAACTGTATATATGAATGTCCATATACCTAACTATCTAACTAGTAAGTGTATTCAGCTTTCATCATTTTGAATTTATTTATGTAAGCAGTGTCATCCCAATATACAGATGCATTATAATAGTATTTTTAGGACCAGCTCAGCCCAGTCTGCACCTTGAAATGAACTTTTGTTTTGAATTATCTGAATGTTACGATTACTCTTCTTGCTAGAAACACGGGAAAATTTTCCTAGGGATCCATATAAAAAGCAAAATACATTAGTTTTCCCCCTCAATTTCTCAATATACTACATTAAATTTTAAAGTAAAAGATTACAATGAGATCAAATCAGTGAAATCAATGGCAATATACGAAGGAATCGAATTGTTAATACTGTGTATCTAAATTAACAAGGAATTTGCCTGATAGAAACGCTTATTGAATTCAGTAGTGGAAAAGAGGAGAATAGACCCGCTTATTAGTCCCTTTTACACTAAAGTGGTCGAGGATGAAGCCCTACGTATTACCCTGTCTCCTTGCCCTGTTTCGACAATCCTGGTTCAAATTAATTGACTACAGTGACCACAAGCGTTTTCAATAATATTGCTTACTTTTGAACACTACAACCTAGTTCTGATTTACAGTTGACAACATCTTTTCGTTTTAATGAGAGGAAGTATAACATGTAAACATGCTTCCACTTCCAATACATTTTTGTTCAATACAAAATGCTGGTCCTACACCGTAGTTTACTAATTTAATTTTCGCTGCTGAAACATGAAACTCGACAAGAAGAAATGAACGTGTCAAATAATGACGTTGAGTTAAATAATACAAAAAATTGAATTTAAAAATACATGTGAATGATGAGTTACATATCTGACGACGAGGAGCGGATGAGGGGGCCGGACCTCACATATATACAAAGTGAAGACGCATTGGTTTGCGCATTGTGATGCACTTTCCACAACACTAGTCTGAATGACAGAACGAATCTGCCAAACAATTTCAACTTTGACTTTTTCCTTTTCCCACATACATAATCTCTCACAGATAAGTCGGCAAGTACTATTGACTATTAAAATAGTATTATAGGTGCATTGTTAATACCACATTTCTAGAACTAACCGTATATATTTTCCAAAAATACCATGCACATTTTAGTCTCTTTTCCGTTCCCACGATGGATTACCAGTTGACTAGTATTATACGCAGCTCCTGTGATAATGATGATACCTTTTAGTACAATTGGACATAATATCATTATTGTACATTTATCACTTTAACTGTTTTGTGGTGAATGGCAATTCATAAGTCCCTTGTTGTCACATTAGCTTTTTAGCCCACCCATTTCGACCACAAAGAGTTTTTGTACATAGACAGACAGAAAGCACCATTTTACATTTAAACACTTTTTATGCATGACAGGTTCACCATTATTATATGCGTGCCACCACTAGGAAAGTGATTGTATGAAAAGGAGGATTCACTTCTTAACAATGAAACCAGATAAGTATTATAATTCCTTGGTTTAGGAATTCACAGACAACCACCACCTAGTTCTACTTATTTACTTATTTTTGGGTCTGTTATGGTGTTGCTTCTGGTGAGGTAGTGATCATCGTGCGTGAATTTTTTCCGAGTTCATTCATGGATCATCGTTCTATTCACAAAAAAGATATAAATTTGGTGATAATGGTCATTATCACTTTACTGTGACTTTCTCTGTAAATTTATAGGAAAAAATGTAGTGGTCCAGTTAAAAAGAGTCAAGATTTAAGTTAAGTACCCTTGCATTGTTGTAGGGGATTTCATTGACTGTACATTTCATAACCACATATTCTCAATTTTCTCTAAAGGATAATAAATAAACGTATTATTCTCGGAAAAATATTCACTGGTAGGTAAAGTTTAATCTTTTACAAAATAAAGCTAGCTGGTTTTTTAACGTCAGCCAACCGTTTATCAAAGTACCATCGTATTCGTACCTTCCACTAACCCGGTTTAAAGGATGACCAATATAGGCTTGGACTACATTTTTAGGTGAAGAACGTCTTCAAAATTGGAGCAACTACTGCTACATGGCTACTAGTATTCTTAGCAGCATACATTTTATTCAATTTGCTTAAACCCAGTAAAGGCAAAAATTGTAAAGTAGCGGCAAAATTTACTTCTATTTTTTATAATCTTTATACAGGGATAAACTTTCTGGTGGGTCTAATGAACTAGTGCGGAAAGAGGATTTAAGTTTCATTTAAAAGGACCAAATTTGTCATGTACTTGAGGAATGTCGAAAATTGGGAAAAGCTTATTTGTTTGACACTAATTAGTAATTAGTGGTCAAACCATCCCACCGACGAAAATATGCAGATATTGTGTAGTAGCCGGATGCATGTCAAGATCAAAATGGATACAAATACTAATTACAACAGGAAAAGTAATTTTTGGAACATGTTCAAGCAGTGTTCGGAAATGACGTTTCTTTTATTGTTTTGCTTCATTACTGGGTCTGAAGTTAACAATGTACCGTAAGATTAATGAATTCAAGGGTAATGCAACATTGGAATTTAATTTTTCATCAATATACAAGCTGTTGAAAGATCCACGTTTAAATTTCACATTTCCCCTTTTTAAAACTCATTTCAATTAATGCATTTGAATTCCCTTTTTCTTAGCCATTGATATACTTAATACCTAAGGATGTATATATGTCGGTTGAACTTGATTTTTCTTGTAGAATACATCATCTTGTCAGTTATAGTAATTCATTACCCATTCATTACACTTACGAACGTATCTACCTCCAACTTCAATTTGTCTTTCAAGGGATATGTAATAATTATTATACAATAAAAGGAGCACAGGGAACGTTCTCAATTCTCAGCAGTCCACATACGTTGTTTGTGCACTATATTGCAACCGCAACCAAATTAACTATGACCAACCCAATTCATTAAGGCTGTGGACACGGATATCAGTAAAAAGCACCGTAATTTCAAGGTACGTATGTGTACCTCAGCGTTGATAAAACGCAGGATGAAAAACATAATGACGTAACAGCAGGTAGCCGACACCTTATTTATTTCATCCTGGACGGTATTCAAACATTGGAAGGCCTCTCTCAGGCTTGCTCTCTGTCTTTTCTGTGCCGAATTTCCAGTTGAAAACGTATCAAAAAGCGAACAATAAAATAGAATCGATATGGCTTATAATGATAAAGCTTTTGAAGGTGTTGAGCAATCAGATTTTTAAAATTTCTGTATGGACTGTGTATAGTTGAGTGTATGCGTACTTACAATTAGAAAATGGCCACCGCAGTACCGCCACTGTATTTTCTCTATTGTTAGGGTATAAAAAATAAAATTGAATTTCCAACTTGTATTGTTCTCGCTGATCATCATCGTATTCATATTACAGGAAACAAATCTGAACTGACGAAGCCGCCCTCATCCGCATTTTACACGTTTCGTATCACAATATTTTCAACGTCTTCTTCTGCGGCGTACCGGTCGGTATAGCACACAATCTGTTTTAGTTAACTGACATCCTTAAAATTCATACGTGATTCTTGATGAGCATCAACAATGCGTTCCTAAAAAAATTCAAAAGTGTAACCAAAAAGAAAGAAGTGTAGAGAACGGTTTCCGAAAGGGGATTGTTGATCCAACACAATTTTCCAAGGTGGTAATCTTTTCTTTTCTTGATAACATGAATGGAAAGAATAAAAAACGTAAAGGTGAAAAATACGTGTATTCGCCCAAAAGGGAGACGTGTAAACGTGTAAATATATGTGTGTGATGCTCTTACATTTGCTTTCATCCATTTACGATAAGCTGAACGTAAAAAGATAATCAAGATTATCCTTCTTCTGGTATCACACATTTCGATGTAGTCATAAACCACAACAGAACAATCTAACAATGTCAAACGGGTAGAGTACTAACAGGGCCAAACTTTTTTCCTGGATACATTTCCAATACTTTTTGTTACAAGACTGAACTGGACTATTAGGTAGGAAGACGAGGTACCTACAATTGTGCATGCCAACTACTTGTGTCACACACGCTGTGTGTGTATGTATGATCGGTGGACTATAAACGGAGCATTTTGCGGTCCTAATGTTGCTAGCAATAAAATAATGAACAAAGACTCAAAAGTTATATCGCGTTGGCGGTCAAAAGATCAACATTGAAGCAAGCAGCAGATGTCATTACGTTCAAAGATGATACATATTTTTTTGGGTCTCCCAAGGCAAACCTGTAATTCTACCGATTTGTGTTGATACAACATTAAAACGGAGAAAAATGGTAAATATCCCCAAAAAAGTGGCATCCTTTTACACTTCTCCTACATCAGATCATTTACCACCAAACTTTATCCAGATGACTGCTGCGTACATTGACTTATGTACAATTAAGGTTTACCAAAAAGGAGAGTCTTTTGATACTTCTCCAACGCAGTTTGGAGGAGGTGGAAAAACTGGAAAAGGGAAATAAAATAAGGAATGCAATGTCGCCGTGCGTAGGTGACTCTTCTTTTTTTGACACAATACCGTGGCTAGTTAACCACATGCGTGGTTTATTACACATCCATATCCCCTGGACTGGCCTACAACAAACCATTTCCCCCTCTCTTCTACTGGCTTCCGACCTTAGTCGCATCATTCATTATCTTTTCCATTTTTTTCTCTGTGATATAAGCTCTCACACAACAATGCAATAAAAGGACGACATAAAGTCTCCTGTACGTAAACAGCAGTATACGCTGTCGCGTTTTATTTATCCAGTCAAGGGTCGATGCTGGTGGCTCTCTGTAGTTGGTATCCTTCTGAATAAAAATCTTGGCTGGCGGTAGTACATTGTGTGGTGTTGGTGGCGGAGTCTTTTACTTACTTAACGTTACACAACAATAGCCAAGTACCCAAAACAGATACCTAGATACTCAGCAAGACATGGAACACACGATTACACCTCCACACACACAAACGCATCTCTCTGAGACGGCGGCAGTGAGAAGAGCAGTTAGTTTCATTTTTATGCTCTTTTATATTTTCAGGGAAGAGGATTTTATGTCACTGTCATTGTTGCTGGTAATGTTATATTACAGTAGCATCACCTTTTATTCCATGTTTTTTGAGAACGATGACGGTGGTGGCGGTGGTAGGTTAGATACACATTTAGCCTAAGAGTAATACAACGTTGTTACGTAATGAAGGAAAAAACTGGATTTTTCTCCTATTCCTGATTTCATTTTTATGCGTTTGTAAATGTCCCTGGTGAACACGGGAAACGTTTACGGATAATGGAGAATGTGTGTACAATTGTTGCTGCTTCTATTTATTATTATTGTCATTTCACTAATAGCATATATGCAGTCGTTCGTACTTGGTAATGTACACCGTGCAATGCGGTTTGCAGTCAAATTTCGGATTTTTATTCAACTTTTATTTTGGTGTGTGTGGTAAAAGTGTGACTCTACTTTTCTCTTTGTGTACATCGTTCGTTTAAACACATATTAATGATGTTTTATGCGACTATATGGAAGTTTTATGTACAAAAATTTATACAGTTTATGTATTCGTTTGCACGCACGCATACGTACGCACAGGCAGGGTTGCGAGGGTCACATCTAGTTGTTTAGAATATGTCGTTTGTACGTTTGCCCATATTATTATGTAATTGTGTCTGTTCTATTGATATGGATGATGTATGTAGAAAAGGAGAAGATGCAGTGTGGAACATGATATGATACGAAAAGTCACAACGTTCAGTCGGGAGGTTCTCCATCTTTCCGCGATGGCAATATGTACAGTCACCGTGACAAAACAGCCCAACACAATGACAATACGCAGAGAAGAAGGATGATAGAAGGACTATCATATCATACAGAACGCATGCACATTACACCTTGTGAGCCCATATATCACAGAAGAAAAGGATCCCGTCAAAATGTTTGCCAACTTTGTGACATGATTCTTCAGTCAAGAAAAATTAATGTCAGCGGTGTATCTTTTTTCGTAGCCGTGATTCCTGTGTGCCATCGCCATCCTATTATAACCATTTTGACCATCAGCAAAAATGGAGTGAAAATACAGAGTTCTCAGGCTATTAGGTTAATTTGTGTTAAAGAGCTGCTGGCTAGTTGATCCTTGCACACTCATGCCTTTTCCACCCAATTTTTTTTTCTGGTGTTCAAAGCAGTACTACGTAGGATTCGTAGGATTAGGTATAATGCTCGCTTAAATGGATGATACACACACACACACTATACACGCGAGAATAAAGTGATTTTAATGGACGTGAAAGATAATTTTATCTCCACTACGGGATATTGCTTTTACAGTAGACAAAACCATTTGCTAATGCTTGGCGCTGGTGGCGATATACATATTTGGGAGTTGTTTAAAGATTGTGTATGCTTTGCTTGACAGTGAAAGTGAAAAGGGAATATATAAACTCAGGGAGACAATATTATCCCATGACGAGAACAATGAGAGCCGAGGAAAATTGACTGAAATTAAACATTTTGATTTTTGTTTTACGGGAAAGAAGCATCTTGAACGCTGTGATGTGACAGGAGTGCGTCTGCTGGATATGGAATCAAGTGGAAAGAACAATAGGCATACAAATAGCATAGGTCACAGAGGTTTGAAAAATACTATATTGGTTCTCCCTCTTCTCCATTTCTGCAGCAAATAACAGATTAGTAGGAAATGCCTAAAGTTACACTTCACACCCTTTAAAAGTAGAATTAAATGTGTAGCAGGAACCACACAAGGGTTCCGTAGTATCTACCAGCGTGTAGTTTGAATCGCTTGTTGTTCGTATCCTCCTCATTCTCGCATTCCAACTTCTGCGTGAAATCTCTTTTGTCTAATTTATTGCTCAAAACCACACAGGTGGTCATTAGGTTACCTCACCTTATCTCTCATTTTGTTATTCATTGTCCGTGATATTATTTTATATATACCCATACCTACACGTTCTATTATGAAGTAAAATACCAACTTGCTTGCACCATCATCATGATAGTTTTTTTATTTCATCTTCCATCCAATCCTTTTGTATTCTTCTCTTTAAATTTCTTTTGAGATCATCATCATTTCTACAACACATTGAAGTTGGGGAATATTACAGACTGTCGTACGTCTTCCTTCCCTCCCGATATCATTTCCCTGGTTCACAGCACAAAAACATGGATACACGCATGTGTATTTCTCAATTTGAAAGTAAGTAGTAATAAATTCGCTTTTTATTCAGTGTAATTCACGCGAGCCCTTTAATGCTCATCCTATTATGTATGCAATTTAGCATTCATTTACTTTCAACATCTAGGGGATCATATTTTCTAATTCATACGTCCGCATAATACACGCACCAATACCAGATTATACGATTCATATTCATTAGTAGTGTAAAATTATATAAAACTACTCCCATACATAATAGACCGCATCTTTACCACTGAACATATGAGTCATCATAATGCATTGTGTGCGTCCATATTTTTAGATTCCGAGAGACAGCAGTTCATTGTATAAAGTTAACTTGCTCCTATTCAAGAGGAAACGCAAGGCAGTCTCTATCTTTTGGTGAACCTTTTCCCGTGAGCTTTCGAGCTGGCAAGGCAAATACAAAATTATTATACGAATAAAAAATACAACAAAAGGAAAGTTTAATTTACGCATCGGGTATGGTTCTTCTAAGTAAATAAATAAATATTACACATTGCCTGTCCATCCGCCAGAATAACAATAAAACGTGCATTGAAAATTGTTAATATTACGTGAACGAATAAAAGCAAAGGGGACTCTTTGGTGAATTGGTGAGCGAACGACTGAGAGTAAGCATGTAGATACGATATTCAAAGAAAAGGATGCGAAAGTTCTATTGTAGATGTGAAATGTACACTGATAATGATGATGATACTCCACAAGACCATTTTCCAGCAGATATAAAAGAGAATCTTTTGTAAATACCAAGTTATTTATTGTTGAGCTTCGGTGTGGTTTTCCTGTCGTACTAGGACAAAGCTAGCAGGTAGGTATTACCAACTAAGGTGATGCCACCAAAAGCCTTTGCCAAAGACTATTTTGGCTGAGCTGCGTATGCATGTCTGCTGTTGTGGTATTTCTTCTCTTTCATTCAAAATCTTTTACTGTGGGTCTCTTCTCACAATCTTTTGCATGCAGACAACTGTGTCATCATCAGGAAGAAAAGACAGCAGTAGTAAAACATGTCAGGACCTACAGCCAAATTGTAGATAAATAAGGAGGTAGCTAGCTTTCAAACTGAAGAAAGTGGAAAACGGTATTTGGTCCACGTCGTTGTGGATGATATGTGGTGAGTTGTAAAAGTTTTCACCTTTCCGCTTGAGGGATGATGATTTTTGGATCTTGTATTATTTTTATAGCTTTGTTTTGTCCAACTTTCCTATTTATTTTATTAGCTGTCTGTTATTTTATGGCTTAGCATATCGGGCTGGGCTTTGGTTCAACCTTGTTGTCTGTGGAAATTCTTTCGCAGAAAAGACGTTGTCGTTGTTGGCGGGGCATTTATTGCGTGATATACACTTTTACCTATTTACGAGTTACCTTTTCAGATGGCTGCGCATTGCGTTGTTGTTGCGTATTTATTGTGCTTGGCTAATACGAGATATCCCTACTTATGTAAATAAGAGAATCCGGATAAAGAATCGTGAATCGGGTCGCTGGATAGAAATGTAAATTATGATGACATTGTTGTTTGTTTAGGTGTACAATACATATGTATAACCGTCTTTAAAGGAAAATGGGAAGGATTTTTTTGTGAGTGGACTTTATTTACACACATTGTGCGGTTTGATTTCCCTTTTGATCAATCGATTGCAAAACCAAACTTGGAACATAAAGAACTACTTCTTACTTCTACACTGCTTCCCTTTTTTGTGACCAGAGGAGTTTTATATGCGTCTAATCAATAAATGTTGAGTCGTATTGTTTTCGTGATGTTTGTACAATCTCTATTCAATGTTGCATTGTAGTGAACAGTATTGATCTCTCAACCAACAACTACTTTGTTCATCATCGGGCGATAAGAAATAATATAGGGGTTGAAAACAGTTTGTCAAGGAGGGTTGCTTTCTTGTGTGTATTACTGCCACTACTGCCGATGGCACAACCATATTATCATTTTCAGGTCTTGGTAAAGTGGAGCAACAAATTCGTCGTGGAAAATGGGAAAATATAATGCTTAATGACTTCTCTCTTGATTAGACAAGCAGGAAAAGTTTTAGCTTCTCATTTTCATTACCATAAAATGTGCACACGATTTTAATGCCCTCAAAATGATTCGTCGTGCGTGTACTACAGCACATGTTCATTAAGGTCGTTTTTTAATTGCATGATTTTCTCTTAAAACGCGCTTTTAACTGATAAACTGCGTTTTTGGCATTTCATCGTCTCTTTTGTGAACGTGTGTGGCATTCCGCAGGACAGTCGTCTGTTTTCAATAGTGAGATATATTTACCGAGTCAAACCCGGATGGTTATACGTATATAATATACGACACAATACGATGTAAGATTTAATACTTCAAGGAAATTAAGACAACTTTTAAACTTTCACGTGAAGGATCGAGTTGGTCAAAGTATTCCCAGCTTCATACCTCCATTAAGCATTTTACTGGATGGTCATGTTTGCACACACATGTAGGCAAATGCTAAGAAGGAATATAGTCTTCGGTTAGGGTTCCTTTCGCGTTTTTGTTTCAAAGCTGATGGTTACTTTTTAAGAAAAAAAAACCATTTCCTTGAAGCTGAAACTCGTTACCGCATTTCTCTCATAACAATTTGTCCTCTCGGCCATCTGCAACTAACAAATATTCATCTTAAGTCGGTGTATTGTTGTCTTCATTTTCTAGCATGCATGACGAGCAACAAGGGATGGAGACAAAACTGGAAAATTAAGAGGCAAAACGAAACGGTATTTAACCAGTCAATTTTACTTGGCAGTGTAATGTAATATAGGTAAAGTAATCTTACTCATGGTGACATTCCTCTGTCAATGGAAAATACTTGTAGGTCTTGATGGCTAGCCAGTGAAGGAATTTAAAAACTACCAGTATACAGGGCTGAAGGGAAGTTTGTATCCTACTTTTTTCCCTTGTAGTTTTTATTTGGGAGCATCAACTGGAAAAATTTTTTGACAGG